>PVHP010033076.1:0-19895 GCA_004024765.1 Zapus hudsonius | reverse complement strand
CCCACAGCCACAGCCATTCAATCAACACAGGATAAACCAGGGTGACAAAAACCAACATTTTTTGACACAAAGACTCCCCTAAGCTCATAACATTAAAGCAGCCTTAATACTCACCCACCCAGGACTCAGGAAAATGAGCGGATGAGGGGGCGGAAAGATTGTGAGAGCTGTGGGGTGGGGAGACTATCCAGAGGCATGGCACCCCTCAGTAACAACACGCTTGGGCCAGGAGAACCAGGCTGAGTACTAGGCTATCCATGGTCCCCTGCCACAAGGACTGATCCATAAGACCCATGGAAGAGGATATCCAGCTGATTGGGGATGGGGGAAGGGGGACATCAGGGAATTGGGGATAACAACTCATTGTTTACCCACTAAATAATGTAATTCATTATGGACAATAAATATATATTAAAAAAAGAAAATCATAAATTACAAAATATCATAATCTCTCTCAAAATACCTTATCTTATATGTAGATCTTCTTTCAGACCTAATATAAATATATTTATAAATTTATTTATTTATATAAATATATATATATATAAAACTATATCACATACTGTATAATTCTCTACTTATGAAGTTGCCGTTTAGCACCTTATAGTCTATCATAAAGATATATAGTCCTTACCTCAGTTCAGTTCCAGAAAGTTCTCATCAGCCCTGTGACTTATGCTGCATCTATGAGCCATCATACTTTCTTTCCTCTCTCCCAAATCCATGGTACTTATTTACCTTGTGACAGATTGGGCCCATTCTAGACTTTTTAAAAGTCTACACATGAAATTTAGCAACACATGATGTATATTACTGAATTTGAATTCTGAGCTCCAGATTTTTCTTAATCTTTCATGTTAGGAACAAGTGCCACTACTCTACCCCCAATACTTAAGTTCTATTGCATGTGGGTATCATACTTCATCCACTTTAAACCAAATGGACATCTGAATTTTTGGGGGCTGATACCCTCAGAAAACCTATGCTGTTAGGAATCCATCAGTTGGCATGGAGGAGAGAGGAGGACAAAAGACAAGATATACCAAAACAGATGAAGGACTAGAAAAGGAGGGTACTCAGTGGAATGGAAATGGAAGAGAGAGAATCACAGAGGATCATGGGATGAGTATAATAGCAGATGACATATTCATATATTAAATGACTCAATATAATGACCATTTTAGTATGCAGGGTATATGGCTTTCCATATGAATTTTATTATGAAAATCTCACTGGGACATTGGTGGAAAGTATGTTAAACCTACAGTTCAGCTTGGGTAAAATTAGCACCTTTATTATGCTGAGTGCTCTAGTCTAGTAACATAGTATCCTCAGCCATTTCACTAGATCTTTGATTTTTTTTATTTATTTATTACAAATACTTTGTTCGTATATTTAGCCATTTACTTGTGAAGGCAAATGCAGTCTCTGGAGAGTGTAGAATGATCCTGAAATATCACAACATCTCAGAATAGAGTTCCTTGCTTCTTTAATAAATCTATATGGGCAATTTTTAAAGGTGGGACCCTCTTACCAAGTAGAGTTAATTGAAAAAGTTTAGGACAGATTCAATAATTGTATAGTAACTATTTAAAGATATTTAACAAAAAATGTGCATTTATTTGCCAACAATTGGATAATTAAAGAACTAAAATATAAATAAAATGAATCTAACTCATCCTGGCATCTGGCACAGTCTAATTGCAGTATTCCAGAGACTGAGTCAGGAGGATCATGAGATAAGTTGATTTGTACCACCGTATAATTCCAAGTACATGTATTCTATGAGAAGCTAGGATTGGTTAGAGCATCAACACAGAGACACTACCCTGGAAGGTCTCTTGGGGAAAAACAAAATGATTATCCCATCAAAAAACAAAAAGAAGAAATACGACAGTACTAGACAGAGCCCCATGAATTTCATTAAAATACAGATGCTCCTCAGCAGTAACTCTGAATCTACCTAAGGAGTATTTCACAAGTAGTATTTCACAAGTTATTGCTACAGATGGTCTCTAGGTGATTGTAGGTTCTTGGCATCTTACTCAAAGAATTGGAGAAAGACATAAATAAGTAGTTAAGCATCAAGATTTTATTAAGATCAATGAGTTAGTTAAAGGATTGAATTCACTTTTTCAAAAGGGCAATAGGCCAGTCCAGTAGACTGTCAAAGGGTACAGGTTGGGAGTCTCAGTTTACCAACAGGTTGCTAGATGCTCCGTATAGGTGACAGGTATGTTTACTTTTTAGGCAAGCTGTGGCTAAACTCTCCCTTATGCTTGCTTGAGAAATGTTCAAATTTCAAAATTTGACAAGCAGTTGTATTTAGGATACCAATCACTTGTTCCTCTCATCACTAAGTAAAAGTATCCCAAATTAAACTATGGGAAATCAACAATCATCTCACAAAATAAACCTAACTAATTATTTATGCAAACTTGTAGGTGATAATAAAGAATATTATTCTAAATTATACTAGGAGACCCAATCAAACATTACACTGTTCTCCCTTTATATGTTGTATCTCAATGTCAAAAAAGAATAAATGAAAAAAAAAATTTAAAATATTATTCAAAAATGCCTAATGAAATAGCAAATCTTGTTGATGGACATGCTTATCACTTCCAATATTGCAATTAAATGAATTTCTGGATACCTCTTGTTGTTTTGCTAAAATTGAAATTACAAAGGAATATCCACAAATTCTCTTCACCAAAAAGTGAGCCTATGTCTGATCAAGTCTCTGCCTCTAAATAATACGATTCAGGAAGTTTCAAATAAATGCTATTTCTAGAATATCTACATTTTAATAACTATGACTTCAGAAATTCTTCAGGAAAATATCTGTAAAACTTTTGTAATTTGATCCAAATTGCTAATTTTAAAAGTATTTGTCGTTATACCTCTTTCAGCATTACAGATGAATTGGATTATGTCTAATATTCACTATCTGATATCTCTTGTTGAGATAAAATTATCATAGATGAAATGCTATTAGACCACTATTAGTAACTATTTAAGCTGTTTGACAGATGCATGACATTTATTATGTTGTCTTCTCAAACGTTGGAAAACATGCAGTGTAGATTTACAGGTTAGAGTTACAGCAACTGTAACTACCTTTGCTGCTCTGATTTACAAACATTTTAGTATTATCAGAAAATGTGCAGGTTTTCATCATCAAGTCACTTGATGAAACTCATGATCCTTTCAGGAATCCCAGCCATTAGCTTTTTTAAAAACTTTTTATTGATTGCCTCTATAATTAACACAATGAGCATAATCCCCTCTCAAAACCCTCTTTGGTTGCCTCTTTCCTGCCCCTCCTCCAATGAATCATTTATTTCCAACTAGTCTTTGTTCAATTATTTTTGTGCTTTTTATTGTGATTTCCATCTTGTTGTCATCATGTTTCCCTTATTATGCAGGTCTTCTGTGGTTCCAGTCATCCTCTGTGAGGTCATGAATGTGTGTCTAGAAGATAGGATTGCAAGTTACTCCCCTTGCTTTGGTCCTTATATCCTTCCCCAAACCTCTTCTAGTCCTTGGAGAGTGTGAGAAATGGCTCACAGTGCTAATCACTCTTCAGTCTTCCCAGCTCTTTGATGAGTATTGAGTCTTCCCTGTGGTCACCACCATGTGAAAAGAGAAGCTTCTCTAACCAAAACGAAAAGTAGCATTCATACATGCACACAAATACGAGTTTCTAGAAGGCAGATTGGTTGGCATAATAGATCCTTTTGACCAGTCAACAGGAGTAATCCTCCCCTACAATTTACAACCTCATCAGCCATAGGTTTTTGACTAGATTTTCAGTGCCAGGCATAGTTTTTTTTTTTTTTTTCTCTCAAAGGCTCTTCTATGCCTTGAATCTCCTTCTGAGCTCCTTAAAGGTTGTCTAAAACTTCCATGTGGTGAGCTTTTGTTATAAGGCAAAACACTAAGCCTCAAAACTTGTTGGCTCATCCAGATGTGGTGACACACTTCTGCTGTCCTAATTCTCCTGAACCAGAATAAGGAGGATGGCTACAAATTTGAATGCACACTCTGATATAATTTGAGTTTAATTCAACCTGGGAAGCACAGGAAAACATTACCTCAAAGATAAAAATAGTTGGTTATAAATGTAAAAATGTAACAGACTTAAGCCTGTCAGTAATAGAGAGTTGTCACACTGTTTTATTCACACTGTGCATGTCATCCATTAATAGCATATATTTTATATTATTACATTGATATCAATTAATATGTGTGTCTAATTGTAATTTACTGTTCCTGTGACTGTCCTGTCTATCTTGCTCTTCTGAAGCTCATGGTATGGTGTGATCATTTCAGAAGTCCAGAAAACAGAGCTGGATTCCTGATTTTATTAAAAAGGGAGGAGCTACTAGAAGCAGGGAAATAGCGTAGAGGCAGGCTTAAGTAAATGATTGATAAAAGAGACTGAAAAAGAATTTAATAAATGGGAAAAGAAGTATCAAGAGACTGGAAAATATGGATTCTTTCTGGGTCCTTGGAAATTAGAGGCTGTCCATTAGGTACAAGGGGAGGTCATTAGAAGTTGTGGCTCCTGATTTACCCATACTTACTCTGATTTTGTTGTCTGCTAGAGCTGAGCTTTATGGCATATCAGGGGCCTCTGCTGGTCTAGGCTCTGCATCCTGTGTCTCTTAGTCTCCCAGAACTGCCCATCTCACACCAGCCTTGTATGGTTAAAGTTCTAGCTAGTGATGTCTCTGTAGCATGCTGGCAATGTAGGAAACAAACATACCACTGAAATAACTCAGGTAGTAGACCTGTTCTCATGATGTTCTCTTGAGGGTTAAACTACAAGAGTCTTTTCTCAGGGCCACTTGGATTACCTTTGGGAGAGTTCTTTACTGTCCCACACTGCTGGGGAAATACATACCCTGGTCTCCATTTCTCTGGGCTTCTTTTTCAGACATCTTTTTCTCTATTCGGGAATCTGGTCAAATGTGTCGAATTTCTGAAGTTTCACACATTTTTATATCTTTGAAATTGAGTCTGTTTTCTCTCTCTCTTTTAACATTTCATTTACCAAATAACAAGTTAAGGTCTAGGTTGCCATTTTCCCCAGACAACTTACCAACACCTGTGCATTGAAATCGTTTTGAATTTAATAGTCACAATTCCTCTTTATGTGCAATTTAATAAATCTCTTTTAGGATTCTAGTGACTGTTAGCACAAGACAGTAGTATTTGACTAGATAAATGATGGAAATTCCAGTACTGATGGATACTGTGAGTAACTTTTAATGAGAGACTTTTCATCACTTATCATAAAAATGAGAAACCAAAGTTAACTAAAGATAAAAGATCATTTTTGAACTGCCAGAAAATAAAGCATGGTTAAATATTCAACTTCTTACACAAACCAAATTACAGCTGCATCTTTCCCTTTGTAACATACTGGAGTTTGCTTTGTCATTTATAGATAATTTATTTTTTTTGTTATCCTTAGTAAAGTTGAATTTATTTAACATTAATGAGGAATCTTGTATTATTTTTGTTGAGATTATTTCTCTACTATATCTGCATGAAGGAAATATATAAGAAATTGTATTAAGTTTTGAATGATAAGACTATTAGTTTTGTTACTCAAAGGGAACTAAACTCTATTATATTTTAAATGTTACATATTAAAATATGAACATGTGTATTCATCATGAATATGAATTCATGATGTTCACTTGAAAAAAATTATTGTCTGCATTTAGTTTTTTAATGACATATATTTGAATAATATTCAGCTGAAACAGAGGACCTACCAGGCAACATTTTTAAATCCTGAGAAAATATATAATATTGAAGAAAAAGCTAGTATACTTATTTATCTAATCACAAATCAGATATATCTTTTACGTTAAAAATAGAAGTCATTCTGATAACTTGTTATAAAAATAATTACAAAAGAGTTACAATTATAACAACATATATATATATATATATATATATATATATATATATATAGACAAGCTTATATATGACTGCATGTACATGGTATCTAAATCCTCAGAATATACAGAAAAAAAGAGTTAATTCTAATATAAGGTGGGGACTTTGGTAATAATTCTGTTTAAACTAATCCAGCACTCTGGTCAGGGATGTGATAATGGAGAGGAACAGTTAATATATGGAAACTATGTATTTTCTGATTACTTTAATTGTAAATGTAAAGCTACCCTGATAAATAGTCTATGAAAAAATGCAACTTGGGCTAGAGAGTGGATACATTACTTGCCACCCAAGCATGAGTATCTGAGTTCTAATCCTGAGAATTCACCAAAGTCAGACAAGGTAGGACAATCACCGATAGTCTAAATCTCAGCACACCTATAGCAAGATGAGAAGTGGAGAAAGGGGTGTATCCATAAGCTCAAGGACCAGTGAATCTGGTAAATGCAATTGTCATCAAGGAAACCTGCTCAACAAAGTGGAACCAAGGGCAATTACCTGAGGATGTCTCTGACCTCCATAGTTTCTTTCCACGACACCTGCTTGCCCACAATTCAATTCACTGAGATCCAGCAGAAATTTGCTAAGATGCTATCTTATCTTTTATTTTTTCATGCTGTTCCACTATTTAAAGATTGCCTATTCCACCAATATTTAATTAAAACAATTGTATTTGTCTAATTAGCACGTTTTAAATCTAAGAGGAAAGTCATTTAAAGTTATAATTTCACTGTTCCTTTTAGTTCCCTGGCTTGTTTACACTTTGCTTCTTCTACTTCTGAACTCCACTTCTGTTTTCTCTTCCATCTCCATAGGTACCATTCAATATCTGGAACATTTCACTTCTTTTTAAATGTAGTGAAATCTTAATTAATTTCAATGCAAATACTTAATTCATTTTGTTTCTATATCATCTTGTGTTTCCTACTAGTTTATTCAGGATATTGTTAACATCTATAGTAGATGTAAATTTATACTTGAGTGAATCTAACAGTATAGTTTCTCACATTGCTAGGTGAGATTCTCAGGTTCTTCTAATTTATTGTATAAAGTACACTAAAATGAAGGGTCTCATTCTGATTTTCTACTAGACAATGGCAAGAAAAGATGCTGAGCTTTGAGATCTGAATACTTTAATTTCATTGAGTAGCTCAAGTTTACATTTTCAAATGATTCCACCAGTCTTTCTATTAGATTCTGTATTATTCAACCTTATTGTTATTTTCCAGAACACAAAATCTAACCAGGATTTATTATCATGTTAATTTATAGTTTTCCAATTATAATCTAATCTAAAACATTTTCATATGATAGCTAGATTTGAGATTTTTCTTGGAAGTTTTCTACTTAAGTTTTTTTCCTAGATAATTTTATAAGTTTCCTTATATATACTAAAGATATTTTGAGAGAATTATAAATAACTTTTTCAGGCAGCTGTACATAAGTACTTTTATGTTTTCTTCTATCAAATCATTTGAATCAAGTCAATAGTATAATAAAATCCCAAACTTTTCCAAGCTCATTAGGACTAGAGGGACTTCTTTTCTAAGTCTAAACTATTAGAGTCTCCAATTATTACCTCTATCGAGTACATTATTCATGTATCAAATTTAAGTTTATAATGCTTATTGTACTCAATTTGAACATGTTGTTAGTATTAGCTCAAAATTCTAATCCCATTATATTTCACCAAAATGTTGGTACAAAAATTAATTTAACTTTGTGTTAAGAAATCATGAAAAACTCTGAAACATAAAATATCCTGCTTTTAGAATATGGTATATCAATAGGATGAAAATATTCATCAATGCAGGAAAATATGAATATGATATATAATGGAACAGATGCACATTATATTGTAATTATTTCTAATGAAAGGCCATAACCTTGTGTGCTCTATGTTCCTGAAATCAAAATAATAGACACAGAAAGCACATGCACCACTAGTTCCTGAGATTCTTAATGTTGAGTACAAATGACAGAAGTTTATGTGGGCATTGACAGAACTATTCAGTTTCTCAACTATAGGAAATGTTCATAAGGATGAGCATTTGCCAAAACTTTCATGATTTCTAATGGGAAGGGCATTCATTATACTTAGAGTATGTCTGATTTTTTTAATTTAAATAAACAATTCAATTCAGTTCATTTTTTAAAAAAAACACAATATATACCTAAAGAAATTAGAATACAAAAGATGTAATTGAAAACATGGTATTGAATTAAATTCTAAGCATTGTAAATGTTAAAAAAAGGAGAGAGATACATCAATAGAAGGAAAGAAAGAGGGAAAGGAGGGGGAGGAGTGAGAGGAAAGGAAGATAAGAAAAGAGAAAAAAAATATTACGAGTTAGATCAAATGCTGGATTTTTGAAAATCTTTATAAATTATTTGAACAGTGTGGTAAGATAAATGAAAATAGTGGGGGGAAAAGGTGAATACAATACAATATTGAATGAAACTGGGGGGAACTGATTCTGGAATATATTACAACAGAAAGTGTTTGAAAGTCAGATCTGAGAACTCATTTGAAAATCTCCATGGATCACTCTTTTAAGTAAATCAGGTCGCAGTGAGCTTTTCTTTCAAGATGAGTAAGGAGCCATGCCCCGTCAGTAGGTGATGCCTGAGCTCTGTGTTCTGGGGACACAGCCGGCTGCCACACAGGAGGCTTAAGAGCTTCATACTGCATCTTTACTCCCCCACTGAGTGGTCTTCCTCTTGCTTCTGGAGCCACCTGTTCTGTCAAAATTTGTGCCTTAAAGAGCCATTTCTGAAACAGCTGGTTCCCTTACCAGTGTTGTCATTTTCTGTGCATGCTCTGCTGTAAAGGCAAACCAGATCCAGATGTTTAAGCATCATGTCCATATAACAAAAATCAAGCGAGACAGGAAATCAATGTTTTATTAATTTCCAATATAGAACTGTCTTCTCTTCCACAGCTGACCTGAGGATGGTCAATTTCCTATGAACACCCAGGATACCATGAAGACAGGATATGGCAATGTGTTACTAAACCTCTTCAGAGTACCATTTTCTACCCAAAAGCCTAAGCAAGTTTGATATCTTAAATGTGATTCACTATGTCATTGGGAGATACAGGGCCTTTGAGATTCAGAGAGTATGTGGCACGTGTACAAGTTTTCCACATTCTGGCTCATTCTGTGTTTTTGTACATGTGTTTATGTTTGTGAGGGAGGTTGTGTGGAACATAGTTCATGTGTGGAGGTCAGAGAACAAACTTAAGTGTCAGTCCTCATCTTTCACCTTATCTGATACAGGATCTCTCTTTTTTACGTTTACCATTGCATACACCAAATTAGCTGACCCTTGAGATTTCTTCTCCCCCTAGGTATGCTGGGATTACAGATACTAGCTTTCCATGGGTCCTGGGGATCTGAACTCAGATACACACATTTACACAGCAAGTGATTTATCCCTTGAGTCATGTCCCTAAATCACACTCACACCTTCTTATTTTAAATGAATGCACTGGTTTCATAACACTTCCATCACTTTGACACCTTATTTTTATGTCTCTTGCTCTAAGCGTAATACAAGATATGACAAAGCCTGTTTTGACTTCTCCCTTCCAATGTGTCCTAGAATTTCATTTTGTTTTGTTTTATGGATAGTAGCCTTTTGGGGACTTGACTTATTACAAATCAAAGAGCAGAACAAAGTGTCATTTTTCTATGGCATATATTTTGCTTTCTGACAGGTTTCTATCTATGGTAGACGATGGTAATTTCCTCTAGGAAGAGACCATTCATTATTTACCTGAAGTGCTCAGGCTAACCCACAAGACCGGAGTGCCTGTTGCTTGGTTTCCCCCACTCTCCATAGCAGCCCTGTGCCTGGATCTCATAACCACAGAAGCTACCGCATAGTACCAAGATGCGAATGAACTGCAAATATGAAGATTACTTGACCTTCACCAGAAAGAGTCAATCAATTTGATCATGATGAAAAATTGGACAAAATAAGGGAAACACATATATGGGTTTGACACAGAGTTCAGCATCACTGACTTGCCAGAGCCTCAGTGTGCCCACCCTCATTTCTACTGTCTCAGCATTTCCAACTCCAGGAAAGTCAATCTCCTGAGAAAATTTGGCCCAGAGACAACATACCTGAGGATCAATGACGTTTGTGACTCGTTCTTGGGACAGCTTTCTATGTCTAAAATTGTTAGTGGTAGTTTCTCAGTTTTAAATAGATACCTGCTTCCTGTGCCAGAAGGCAAAGCCTTTACCATCATAGAACCAAACACCATTCACACAAACACCAAGTATTGAAGCAAAAACTCTCTCCAGGGTTGATCAGAGTGACAGTTCCTCCCCCTGCTTTGTGGAAATGAAGCTTTCAGTATTAATGACAATTTCTTCCTACATGAACTGGCAGTATGTTTACAGACCTCTATGACAGCTCCTTCAGTCTGCTGTTTTCTCTTTGTTACACACCATGTGTTGTGGTACAGGTTACAAAAAATCATATTTCAGGGATGAAATCAACATGGCTTGCTGTCTATAGTTTTTGAAGTTGTCAATAGAAATTTAAAAATATCCACATTTCATGAATATTCCAAATGAACCCCTGGCTAAAAGGAAAGACCCTTGTTAATATGTCTAATTTCTTGGTACACACTAGTCTATATAAATTTTTGACATTTTTTAAAGCAAAGTTGCCCAGACTGGACCCAAACTAATGGATGCCAATTACCCTTCTAGGTCCAAAATAATGTGCATTCTAGGCATGCACACTAACCCTGGCTATTCTCTCTACAGGTTTGAATACCTCTTCTTAGGTAAAGCTTCAAAGCAGAATTCTTTCTTTTATTGTAGAATTGACTTGTCTATTCTTCATCTTTGGGTCTCCACATCTCAGTGACCAGTTCTCAGGTAACTCAGTACTGACATTTCATTACTGTGAAAATACAGTGGACCAATGCTTGTTCAGGGAAAGACTTCAGTTTAAAATACCCATCCAACAAATAGTCCTAGTCTGAAAATATAGGTAAATAATTATTACGGAAAGATCACCATTACATTAGAAAATTATTGCATGGTATGCTCGCTGTGTAATCTCTTGTTACCAAAACACAATAAAATTCACTGTGAAAAATTTCAATAAACTTGGTACATTAGCACTACAATCTCTTCAATTCCTACATTTCCTCAGGTGATTTATTTCTCTGCAATCATAAAATAAAGTATTATGTTCAAGGGCTGGAGACATGCCTCAGTGAATACAGTGTTTTCTGTGCAAGCATGAGCGACTGAGGTTAGATGCCCAGTACCTATATAAAAGCCTGGTGTTGCAGTATCCAATTCTATTAATAAATTGACATCTTCCATTGCAGTGTAAAAGAAGGGGTTGGCTCAAGGAATTCACCTATATACTTCATAATTATTTTCAGAATCCTTCTAAGAATATCATATTTTCAAAAATTTTCATCCCAAGTTTGCTGTAAGGCAGTACATGTTATGCAGACTAGCCAGTTATCTTTCAAAACTCCTGGGTTTCCGTGGGCCTAAAGAGAGGCTACAACTTTTATAATCTCACCCACCTAATTATACTTGTCCCAGTTCACCTAAGCTGATCTCACTCTCCATTAGAGACTCTGTTTTTATTTTTTAAGAACGCAGCGAGAACAATGGACAACCTAACTCTAGTAACAAGACCAGAAGTGATAGCTGATTCCCTGGCAGGAGATGAAGCACCCTGAACACATCAGCTAGGGTCCAGGTGAAACCACAGAGGAAGTAGAGAGGTGAGCAAGAATACTTCCCCCATATCAATCCCTACAGCCTGTGTCAGGTTAAGGGAAACAGACAAGAAGACACTCAATTATTCCAAAGCAGAAATCCAGAGGCTGCTAAGAGCTCAACACTAAAGTAGTCATAAAACTCATCCAACATGGCTCAGGGAACCTTACAGAAGATGGGGGAAAAGGAGACTAAGAACCATGGTGGTGGTAATATGCAGAGGCCCACCCCCTTTCCAATTACTGTCTGTTGCTTGAACATCTCAGCTCTCAATCCTAAGGAATATTCCAGCAACCCCACTGAAGAGGGCCCTCAATAGAAAGGGAGAAGAGAAGAAGGAAATAGCGGTACCAAGACATTACTAGTACATACAAAGTTTCTACTTATTAAAAATAAAATATATTACAAAAACACTGGGTTTTCAATTACTTTCTATGTATATGAAGTAAAAATTCACACAAATACAGGTGGATGGACCCTTGCCAACCTCATGTATCCCTCCCAAGCTGTATTACTTACAAAGTATGATCAATAGAAAATGCTTTTATCCAGTCATTCATCTATTTATCATTTATTCTGTGTGTGTTGTTTTTTTTTTTCATTTCCACCTTGATTGAGACAGTCTCCCTTGGTTGTCACTGCAAACACTGAGTAGGTAGACTGTGAGCTTTGGGATTCTTTTTACTGTTTCTGATTGGTGTAGGCACATTTGGATTATAGACACATGCACTCCTTGAGGCTAACTTTACATGGACCTTAGTCATCAAGCTTGGACAGCCAATATTTTTAACTACTGAACTATCTTCCCCAAACCTTCCTTTTTATTTATTTATCCTTGGTCTGCTTCATTTTCTGAGGTGGTAAGTGGAAATCTTGGACTTGGAACAACCACCATTTGATCATTCATCCATTAACTCTGTGTGTGTGTGTGTGTGTGTGTGTGTGTGTGTGTGTGTGTGTGTTAAAACTGATGCTATGAAATTCCACCTAACAGACCAACTTGAAAAACAATCTTCTAAGGAAAGGGGCAGCATTCATGCATGATGCCTTATGTGTGTTAGGTACAAATAGTAATCCTAAAGCCCATTGTGGTGGAGTATACCTGCAAACTCAATACTAGGCAGGCTTAAACAGGAGAATCTTTTCATGATCATCCCTGGGGAACTTGAGGCCATCCTGGGATACATGAGAATCGGAATCATAAAACAAATCAAAAGGATATAAAATTTGTTACTATTTAAATGTTAACCCTGAACTCAAGTAAATATTCTGTAGAAGGAAATAGTGCAAGAATAGGTATATCCCCTTAGGCTTCCTCTCTGTCTATTTGACATGGTTTCAACAGGGTGAATAAAAATAGCCTGCGAATTCTAAGAGGAACATATAAAAAACATAAGGTCATTTTTGAAAACACAAAGGAGACATGACCTCTATTATTATAAATCATGAAAACAAAGGCAATAGTTTCTTGTAATGTATCTTCCCTCAGGCCTCTCTCACACCTTTAGACAAATGGCCAAATAGATGAAATATTTGTATCACTGACTTTTATGAAATTTGTAAGTTGAAAACATTTTCATTCTTTTTCACTACTAAAAATGGGAAAGAAAATGGTCAGGGGAATGGCTCAGTTTGTGAAGTGCTTGCCACATACCACCATGAGGATTTTAATTAAATCACCAGCACCCATGTAAAAACCACATATGACAACAAGTGCCTATAATGTTAGCACTGGAGAAATTGAGTTTGGAGTATCCCTAAGCCTTGCTGCCTAGTGAGTCTGGCCCAGTCATTGACCTCCAGGTTCAGTGAAAAATCCTGACTCAAAAAAAAAAATGTTGGAGAGCAATTGAAGAAGACATCCAATGTCACCTTTTGGCTTACACACACACACAGACAGACACACACACACACACACACACACACACACACACACACACACATGCACATGCACACACACATACACCTCAGATATCTATGCCAAATATACTTAAAATGCATACTTATGGAATGAAAAGACATTTTCTAGTTTCTATAAGCTTCATCAAAATAATTCAGGTGAATATTTATTAACAAATAGTCTTAGAGCTTACTTTTGGCAAGAAATAAACATTTATGTTCTGAAAATCCTAATGTATCTATTGTCCAATTAATAATTATTTCTATCTTAATAATTATTGTACCTTAAATTATTCAAATGTACAGTCCAGTCTAAGAACAATTGACAAAGCAGTAATATACTGAGATAGAGCTTCCTTTGTTTCATTTCTTGGCTATTGTTTGGTGTTTTTTTGTTGTTGTTCATTGACTTGATTGGGATTCAGAGATATTGTTCCCTGATATATCCCCATGGAACTTTCATGTCATAAGGCATCATTGGATATACAAATTTAAAATACATCTGTTAGTTAAAAAATCTCCTATATACATACATCAATCAGACCAAAGAGTCAAATAATTTGGCTTCTGCTTGCTGGTTCTTGAAATACAGAATGCAAAATATAGTATTAAATGGATTTTTATTTATTAGAATAACAGTTTTTACCCCACCTACCAAAAGTGGCTATGGACAGGAATTGGAAGAGGATATTACTGAAGCTTCTAACTTACACAAAATCCATACACTCTAAACACTCATCAATTGGGTGACAAGGATGGGAATATTGTGACTCCTGTGTTTAATCCTTGCTACCCCAACCCTTGCAATTTCTAATTCCGTGACCAAGACATTAACCTCTATAAATCTTAGTATCTTCTTCCAATTAATATATTGTGAAAATTAAGTGATACCTGTCATATAGCAAATTATTGCCTGAACCACTTTTCTTTGATTATTTTACATTTTTCAAAGTAAGTGTTGAGGCTAGGACCTGTTTTCAGCTAGTCACTGTAACTTCTTAAAAGTGTCTGACTGACATGAAGAAATCCGCTGCTCAAAAAGAGGGCAAACACAAGGGGATTTCTGCAACTTCTTTCTTTCCTTTGTAACATGACACATCAGGTGTGAGAGGCCCAGCTCCCAGTAGGCATTCATGTGTTTGAAAGGAACACCAACAATACCAAGGCATAGAGCTGAAGAACAAAGACTGGTAAAGACTGCTGCAACGTAAAAGTAGTACATTCCATAGACATAGTTGTTAACTTGCATTTCAACAACATTTGCTCATGTTCCCATGTAAACATAAAAGCTGTAAAATCACATTTATATTAAAAAAGATTATAAATGAAAACTTCAATTTATTTAATACCATACTTTCTCCTTACCACACTGTTAAAACTGTCATTGAATATTAAAAAATATTAAAGGTTTTAATCTATTTATATACAATATTCATAATTATATATCAATACAATAAATTATATTTATATAGAATATATAAACATACATTTCAACATATGTGTTATTTATATGCGCAACATATATGTATGTATGCATATATATATATAGAGAGAGTAAGAATTTTTATTTAAATTTGAAGAAAATTTGAGCATTATTTTATTTTCTGTTCAGATTTTTAGTGTTCTACCGTATTGTCATTTACTCAAAAGGAAAGGGCAGTGTGTATATTAAGAGAGAATTTTCTTTTTCAACATTTTTTTTCAAGCAGAGAAAGAAGAGAGACAGACAGAGAGAATGGGCTTACCGAGGCCTCCAGTGTCTTTGTGGTCACTTGAAACTTAATGACCCCACACTGATAATAGGTTTATGCAACCCCTCTACTCTATACCTCACTTCCCTGACACTTACACCATATTGGAAAGCCAGTGATGATGTACCAAAAGGAAATTTATTGTTATATTTTTGAAAGTTGGCACATTTTCTCTAAATTGAACTTTTCATGATGATGAATATTTTGTTTCCTGCAACCTACAAAAACCCTTCCCTTTTGAACCTATTTCTCTCTTATCACCTTCATGTATAGTTTTTGTTTGTTTATTCCTGGAATTGAACAAATCATTTTCCTTGACAATAAAGTTTTCATTTAATCTTAAATGTCTACACTGCTTTCCTCTCTTATAATAATATCCCCAATCATCCCCATCTAAAACATCTACCTGACTTGACCCTCTGCTAAACAATTTGTCAAGCAGGTGCTTGAAGTCTTGTTATGCAAGGCATAGTTGGTAGACAAGTTGTCTTTCAGAGATGCTCACTTCCTTACTTAAAACCAAGTGATTGGCTGGGCATGGTGGTGCATGCCTTTAATTCTAGCACAGGGAGGCAAAAGTAGGAGGATCAATGTGAGTTAGAAGCCAACCTGAGCGACATAGTGAATTCCAGGTCAGACTGGGCAAGAGCAAGACCGTACCTTGAAAAACAAAAAACAAAGCAAAACAAAACAAACAAGAAAAAAAAAAGGTGACTATTCCACATTGCAAAGCAAAGTGTCTGAATATAGTGAGTTTCTGAATGATGGGTGTGGCTCTCATGTAGTCAAAACAGTTTTTATAAAAGGGAGTCTTGAGGGTGATAGTCAAACAGACAGGCTGACTTTCCAGTTAAGATCAGTTACTGATCAGTTACTGAGATTTAATTTAAAATCCACATGCTATTAAAATATATGTATATTCTTATAGAAAAAAAAAGTCTGTGTCTGGAGAGATGGCTCAGTTTTAAGGCCCTTGACTGCAAACCTAATGACCTGAGTTTGGGTCCCCAGTTCCCATGTAAAATCAGATGCACAAAGTGGCACATGCGTCTGGAATTCATTTGCAGTGGCTGGAGACCTTGGTGCACCCATTTTTGTTTTCTTTCTTTCTCTCTTCTATCTCTGCTTACAAATAAATAAAAATATTAAAAAAGAAGATTCAGTCTTTTAATAAACATTGTCCTTTTCTTTTAAACAAAAGACAATATGTTGGAACACTGTAATAAATTATGCCATAGCCAGCATTATAAATGTTTAATACTGACACCATTAATTTTACTTGATATGGTGTGGTTGTATCTGGTATATGCATATGTGTGTGTGTGCCTGCCACTTCATACATATGAAGATCAAGGCACAACTTTGGGGTGCCTGTCTTCTCCTTCCACCCTGCTTGCAAAAGAATACTCTTTGTTAAATTTCCCCATGAGTGTGTCAGTTTAGCCGACTTTGAACTTCTGGATTCTTCTGAATGCCTCCCATTTATTTAGGATCGTGTGATTATAGACACGTACACCACTTTCCATGTAGCTTTATGTGGGTGCTGGGGAGCCAAACTCTAGCCAGCAAACATACAAGCAAGTACCTTTAACAACTGTACTATCTTCCAATTGCTTCAATGTTAAATATTCATATTCCATAAAGTCTTATTGTGTAATACTTTCAATTTCCCTGAGTAAAAAACGGATTTAATTACCATGATCAGAAATGTCATCAATGCCTCATTAACATATTAAAGCACCTTATTAAGCTAAGAGAGACTCAAAAATGGAAAAACATATTTGTACATTTTAATAGTAAATTTATGAAACATAATAGGAAAGCAGAGTATGCCTCACAATTGAAAATTTTTGTTTTCATATATAATAAAACTTTCATTTTTATACCAAATTACATTTTTCCAGAAAAGAAACATTAATTTCAATAAAGTACCTGAGATGATAGATGTGACGTCTTGCTTACTTTTGCAAATGATAATGTATTTCTATCATTCTTTATCAAGAATACACCTTTATTTCTGGCAGAGCTCAAAGACCTATTAAGAAAATGCACATTTTATATTGTTACACATAAAATTTAATTCTTTCTTAGCAGATGATTGTCCCTTAAACTATTTTAGATACACCAGAATGCATATTTTTATTTTTGGGTGTTTATGTTATCTTTGCCAATAGTTGATTAATCTGAAATACAGTGTTGTATGAGATGTCTTATTTTTTCAGTACTGGTTATTTAACCTAAAGCATTGCATATATTAGGCAGGCACTCTACCACTAGCTAGAGCCCCAGCTAAAGATATTTTAATTTTTTTAAGTGTGTGGTGAATAAGACTACTTTACCAAGTCTAAAAGCAATCATTTGAGTAAATAATCCCCTGATGCTGTTTTTAAATTAGTAAATAATACAAAAATAAGGTACTTATGATTTTTCAAATATATTTGATCCCTTACCATGAGCTGCCTACTAACATCTTAGGTAGCAAGAATAAAAATTCCATGAAACAAGAAAAATAGAAACCAAGGAAGATCTCATAATACCATTACTCATTGGATTTAAGTTATTTTATTAAAATCTCTTTCTTACTGCCTTCCACCTCCCAAAAAACCACCAGCTTAGGACCAAAGGTTGAAAACACATGAGTTTATGGGGGAAATTTTATTCAAAACACTACATTCCACTCCTGGTCCCAAGGCAGTCTTGATGTGAAATGCATTCAGTCAAACTTGAAAGTACCCACAGTTTTATTTTTTGTTTTGTTTTAATTAATCCCAGTACTGTTCAATAGTCCAAAAATCCAAGGTCTCATATGAGCGTCAAGATAGTCTGTAAATCATAAGGAATTAAGACTAAAACAGAAGTTAAATCTGCATGATGGCACAGAGTAAACATTCACAGTGCAAAAATCAGCAATGAGCACAAGGCAAGATTAAGCCAATTCAAGGTTTAAAACAAGCAAGACAAACATCAAATCCTGTAGCTCATTGTCTGTCTTAAATCTGGAATTTATGAGTGTCTTTGGTGTTCAGATTCCTCCCCTCCAGTTGGACTGCTAAAAGCCTGGAGAACAATTCATGAACAATTCTTCCCTAGCTGGCAGCTCTCCTTGGCAACCATCCCACAATCCTGGATCTCAATAGTCCTGGGGTGTCCACTACAAAACATGATTCATCCTCATGACTTCATTGGGTCTCCAGAGACTCCCACAATTCTGCCTCATATTGCTCAGTAGCCATTTGCAAGAACATTACTTTGCAAATCCAAGCACTCCCTTTTTCCTACATTTGTGATATTTTCATAATACTTAGGTAGCTTTCCAGGTATGCTATTTTTGGGGGGAGGGGGAGGCAGGGAAAAAGCCAACTTATATAACAGGGAAACAACTTCAGCATTCTTCCTCCAGACTCCCTACTTTCATAAGAGTGACCTGGGCTGAAAATATGGTTCAAGAATTAAGGAATTCTCTTGAAAAGCCTAAAACCTGGGTTCAACTCCCCAGTGGCTATGTAAAGCCAGGTGCACAAAATGTTGCATACATCTTTAGTTCTTTTTCAGAGGCTGGAGACTCTGGCACACTATGTAAAACGATAATAGGTGTTCCAGGGAAAAGCATGGCAGGTGGAAAAGAGAAGCAAGAGAGCCTACATTAGGCTAGGGTTTACTGGTTATAGTAACCCTAAAATCACCCCCAGGAACACAACACCTCCAGAATGGTTCCACCTCCCAAAATGCCACTAGCTGGGGACCAAACATTGCAAGCAAAAGTTTCTGAGTTTATGGAGGACATCTGATTTCAATTACCTCCTGGCCCTCATGCTTATCAGGGTAGTACATTTAACCTAAACACGGAATCATTTTTCTAATCCCTACTCGTCTAAGTGTCTTGATCTGGTTAAACATCTTGATATCACCTTCCTGCTTCCATGACTGGAAGCATGACTCTGCTTTGATATCCTGGGTTTAGAGTCAGCCAACTTCCTGAAAAGGAAATTTTTCAAGGTCAAAGTTTATGAAAAGATCCATACCTTGAAGTATAAAATAGACATCTAAAAGGACTCTGATACAACTAGCCTTTTTTACTATGATTAGAAGCATCAACACAGGGGCAGAGGAATGGCATCACCTACATCTGTGTTCTACAGCCATGGTCACAAAATTTTTGTTCGATAAACTATCTCTTATCCCCTTTGAGGTGAGAGCTGTGTCTTTGGTGTCAACAGTTATGGTGCCCAAGTACAGGCCATATACACTTGGGATGCACCCAGTATGGGCATTCCATGTTTCCTTAAGTGCAAGCTAGTGAGTTCATCCGGGGGCTTGGATCTCCCTTGATTTGTTAGATGGCTCATGTGTTTATTTTGAGCTGGGTTTAGTATACTATTTGTTGTCATTGGATACCTTCTTTTTTTTTTTAATAATTTATTGTCCATAATGAGTTACAACATTTAGTGGGCAAACAATGAGTTGTTATCCCCAATTCCCCGCTGCCCTCCCCTCCCCCCTC
>PVHP010033075.1:0-19899 GCA_004024765.1 Zapus hudsonius | reverse complement strand
TGTTTACTGAGCCCCCTTTGTGTAGGAGATAGGGCGGTGCAGCGCATCCCTAGATTGGATATAAGGTTGGATGTGAAAATAAAGTTTTGAGATCTGCCCACTGCCGCAGTCTCCCGAGAGTCTCATCTCTCGTTCGGCTCACGGCTATTCCAAGCCTCTGCTCACCCAGTTTCCGTGGGTGAACGGGGAGTTGGTGCGCACTGCAACCCCCTAAGTAACCCACGGACCCAGAACGGAGGAGAGGAGTGGTTTGGAGGTGGGCTAATGAAAACTAAATGAGTATGAGTAAGCAATAAATATACACCTACAGAGAAATGGTACAGAAGTACCATGTGGGGATAGATAATGCTGTGCCTAAAAGCTATATATTGTTACAAGAAAATTCACTGCCAGGTGTAGCATACCTTCCAGTGAGTTGTGGGTCAGAGAGGGCCCTGATGCTCTAAAGACATTAAAGGCTATTGCCAAGGTTCTTGGTTTCCCACCAGAACTACATGGTATGACCCTATTGCTAAAGACTTCACATGCTTTGGCTGCAGGTAACTGAGAAATAAAGCTGGAGCTGAGCTAGAAGCTTAGTTAACTAGCAGTTCAGGATGCTAGAAAGAGCTATGCAGCCTGTAGAGGGAGAAAAGTCATCAATGATGTTAAGCAGCCACGAACCCTGAAAGCTTCATGGATTGACAGGCAGGTGAAATGTGCCTAATGGTGCAATGGTGGCATGTCTATTATGGGGAAAACCAACTGCTCTCCTGGTGTGAGCCCCACTGGAAAGAAGGAAATTCACCTCTGGTACTGAAAACCTAATTAAACACCTATGGCAAAGGAGGTTATTTGCTCTAGGGGGGAACTACTACTGTTGCCTCGCTAAATTATTATATCCACCAAAATGCCCTCTAAATGCTTATGTTTATACCCATATATTAATGTTACTCTCACTTTTGGTTAGAGAAGCTTTTATTTTCAGATTGTGGTAACTACTGGGGAAGACTCAAAATTCATCAAAGTAAAGGAATAAAGATAGTAGAGTGTTCAACAGAAAATGAGACATCTCTCACATCATCCAAGGCTCAGGGACCATTGCAGAGGAGGTGGTGGAAAAATGTAAGAGCCAAAGAAAGGGGAAGTGTACTTTGCAGTACTGCATTCTAGATAAAAAAGTGGATGTGGCATTCATAACCTTACAGCAGCTACCACTACATACACAAGCTATGCATAGCATGGGGGGGAAGGATTATACGAAAATTGAACAGGGAGTAGTTGGATAGCAGGGACTCAGTGGAAGGGGTATAAAGAAGGGGGGACAAAGAACTGTGGTAGGTGGGGATTATGATCATGGTATATTGTCTGTGACTCCTAACCCAAGGAAATCACAGTGTCCTGCATAGGTTTTTCCAACCACAGCATGAATCAGCCTCTAAATCACTATGCTGTGATTGTGCTCTAAGGCATTTGGTAACTGGCATGTATAAAAGGTGAAAACGAATAGTTATGTGCTGGCCTAAGCCTCAAATGCACTACTTAAAATTCAGCAAGAAAGGCACTCAGTATTTTATAACAAAGACTAAACATCATACCTGAAACAAAATCTGAAACAAAGAGTGTTGTTTAAAGCGCCTCCCAGCGGCTTCTGGTGCCCGGTGCCTGGCCGGAGGCACAGGACCACTGTGGACAGGGAGGGAGTGCAGGGCTGAGGGAAAGGGTGGGAGGGAGCCCGGGAGTGCTTCCCTCCATTTGCCGAAGTGGGCTGCTGGGCGCCAGCCGCTGCTTCTCTGGGGTCCGTGGCTCCTCCAGCTGCTTCTGTGGATGGCGGGTGGTCAGGGCGCCGGGCTTGGCAGCGTAGCTGGCCAGCCGCCGGGTGTCCAGCTGTAGGGCAATGGCAGCCAGGTGCCACTCCATGTTACAGCTCTGGGAGCATGGTCCCCTTGAGGAGTGATGCTCCCCATATGTTAGTGTTCAGCTCATTTCTTTGGAGAAAGTGACGGGCAGTGTTACCCAGGAGAATGCAATGGAAAGGCTTCTCTATTGTATGAATACCATTGGTTATATAGAGGAAAAGGGAGAGGCAGGGGCAGAAACAGGCAAAGGAGATTGGTAGTGGTCAGTGACCTGTGAACGCCTGCTTTGCATAGATCAGCCCCAAGTGGACATGACCTTAGGGTGTATCAAATGGTGGGGCAAAGGAACTATCACCTTAGACTCTATTGTTCAGGCACAGTGGGGGTGAGAACACTGGATTCACTGTGGCTTGCTTAGGGAGCCAGGAGTTTTAGGATTAAGGGTGGAGGTGGCAAAGCACCTGCCGGATTTCAGCACAGAGGCTACCGGGGCTTCAGCCTGTCAACTTCTCTTGACCCCATATCCTCCGTGCCCCATTTAGCAATACCAACAAAACAGCCCAGATTCTACTAACAAATACACCTGGGAGAGCTGTGACCCTTGTGTGTGGATGTCTTCAGACAACATGAATCTTATCCTTAACTTAAAAGGCTCACAACTTCTCCCCTGCATCCCTTCTACCACAAGCCACAAATAACCACAAGATTCTCCTATCTCTTCAGCCACTCACAGGACACAGGACATCCTGCAGAAATGTCATCAGTGGGTGTCAAAAGTCAGGTTAGTTTGTCACTTCCTCCGGCTCCTCATACCTTCAAACTTAGATTTCCCCACCTCTCTGTCACTGACAACAGGCTTCAGTCTCCTTGAACCAGATTAAAGCACTGTGAACCATTACTCTATCCACTCTCCTTCAGCCTACTCCCCTGCCAGGTGGCATCCAGAAACAGCAGCAGGGGCAATGGGAGGGCTGTCACTGGTCTGGAAGTTCTACTATACATCAGCCTCCTAAAGAAGCCCATGTCATAAAGAAGCCCTAGTGCCACGAGAAAAAGGTTTAGGGGAGCACACATCCTCTCTCATCCTTGTTACCACTCCCCACTCCTGTGTGGATTCCACTCCTTGGACTTCCTCTGCATTGGCCAGGGAGTACATCCACACTGACACCTTTTACTCTAAAAGATACCTAATGTCATTTCCTGTCTCTTTTATCAGCTGTTGAACACCTTTCCTAAATTTCATTCTAGGATGACTTGCAAGCTTAGCAATCATTCTGAAATGCAAACTCATTTTATTTTGAGAAGTTTGTCATGATCCATTAAACTGCTGGAACAGCCCAATCTCGCAAAGTATGATTTCTGTCTGGCCTGTTCATTTTGCAGTTATTTCTCTATGTGTCTCACAAGTTTGTGGTTCATTACTAAATCTCCTTGCAGGCCCGAAGCACTGGACCTTTGGTGTGAGAAATCTCCAGTCACCAGGAAACTCACCATAGCATCTTGATTAAATAATTTAGGCCTGCTATTTCATGTCATCCTCTCTAATGTGGACATTCTCTCAGGGCTGATCTTCAGTGTGCTGCAGAAAATATGAGCATGTCACATATGACAAGAACCTGGCATTCACCAAGTTAAATACTATATAAGTAGAAATGTTGATATTTATGGAATTCTCTTTTCACTCCAGAGGATGTGGCTAATAAGTACTGGACAGAAACTGAAGCTGGGGATATAGTTGAGTTGATAGACTCCTTGACTAAAATGCAGGGGGCTCTATCAAGCTTGGGCAGAGGAGACCCTGACCCCTCTCGATTTCTAAATCAGAATTTATTCTTAACAAATGAACCATTGATTGGACACTATTTTGATGATTTCACCCCAGTTAATTCTTTCATCCTCATAATACCCCATTGGTTGTAGGTACTTAAATGTATTCATCTTTCCTTGCCATCTCTTTTTTCCTTTAGTATTTCACACTTTTTATTATTCCTTTCCATGTTGAGGATTATTATCAAGGCCTTTTGCATGCTTAGAACATATTCTAACGCTGATTTACAACTGAATGTATAAATGAGTTATGCTTTTTTTTTAATTTCCTGGGAGCGTGGATGGACCTGATTGACCTGACCTGGAACTGAGTGTCTTACCCAGGTTGGCCTTTAACTCACAGTTTTCCTCCTACTTAAACTTCCCAAGAGCTGTGATTTATGTAAACCACCAAATCTGGATCTTTAAAAAAATATATGAAACTCAATATTTGCTAGGTGTCATGCCCACACCTGCAAATCTAACCATTTGGAGATGGATACAAAGATTTAGATTTCAATGTCATCTTGAACTATGTACTCACTTCCATGCCAGTATGGGATACATGGGACTCTGTCAGCCACTACCCCTTCAAAAATTAAAAATAAAACAACAACAGCAAAGAAAGAAATACAGCAGGCAACCCAATTATCTTCAAATGATCAAAGAACTAACAAGAAATATACCCAAGATATCTGTTAATATAATTACAACTATTAAATGACCTAGTTAATCCACTCCTGGGCATATGTTCAAATATATTATTTCCTACCAGAGAGATACTTACAAACACATGATCACTGCTATTCCATTCACAATGGCTAGGAAATCAGCCTAGACGCCTATCCTCCAATGAATTGGTAATGAAAACATAGTACATATAAACTATCGAATTTGACTCAGCTGTGAATACAAATGAAATTACATAATTAGTAGGAAAACATATGGAACTGGAAATATACTAGATGGCATAATGCAGGCTCAGAGGGATGAACACTACATGTTCTTTTTCATATGGGGATCATAGCTGTGAACTTTTATATTTGTATGTTTAAGTTAGAATGCCTGGAGAAGACAGGAAATTAGAACATGGCCATGCAGTTTGGAGAAGGTTAGGAGGCATTAAATGGGGGCTGGAGACAAATGACCCAGGTTCAATTCCCCAGTACACACGTAAAGCCAGATGCACAAAGTGGTGCATGTGTTTGGAGTTTGTTTGCAGTGGCCTGGTGCACCCATTCTCTCTCCCTCTCTCTCTTTGCAAATAAATAAATAAATAATTTTAAAAACAGGCATTAACAGGGGATGGTAGTATATATGTGATATGAAAGTAGAAGGGAGAATACAGTGGATTGAAAGGTTTACTGGGAGATAGGGGAGGGTGTATGACAAAAATAATGGGTTGATATGTAGGGATGACCAAAACTAAGGCTGTATGGGAAAAAAAAAAACATATGGAAAGCTACTGCTTTGTCAGCTAATTCAAAACTGGTATCTAGATCTCTGAAAATGACTCAGTTGTTGTTCGAGAAGGAGGACCTGTGGTTAGATCTATGACAAGCAGGTACAATGCAAGGTGTGATGGTCTGCACTTCTCATCCAAGCATCAGGATGGATTTGAGGATACAGGCACATTCCTGTGAATTGCTGGCTAGCCTGTCTAGCAAAATTGAAGAGTTCTAGGTGCAGAAAGAGATGTTGTCTCCCCCCCCCCCAAAAAAAAAAACAGGATGGAGAGTAATGGAGGAAAGAAATACAGTGTGGCTCTCTGGTCTCTACAAAAACTTTCAATTATATCTACATATGCACACATTAGAACATGTATACAAATACATAGACCAAAATGCAATGATAATTTACAAAGTTTCAATAGAAGTAAGCTGCCTCATAGGATAATGCTGGTCCCAAAGCCTTACTGAACAAAAATTACACTGCCAGGAATGGAACACCTACCTAGAAGTTATTTGTCGGAGAAGTGCCTAAGGCACACATAACAATACAAGTTATTGCCAATATTCTTGGTTGCTCACTACAATGAGATGGGAAGATCCTATTGTGGAAGGACCACAAGCTTTGTTTGCAGGATACAGAAGATTCAAAATGGACTTGAGCTGGAAAATTCATCCCTGTTGGCTAATTTTCACAGTGACCATAAGTACTATGCTGGCTACTGTGGAACAAAAATCAAATAAAACGGTTGACCCAGCATCCTACACAATGACCATACCAGGCAAATTGTGCCCAGTGGAGCAAACGTGGCAGGGCTTTTAATAGGGATAACTAACCATGTTCTCAATGCCTTGCTCTACAGGAGGGATTCATGCTTTTTACTGCAACCTGATCAAATGCCTATAATGGCTGGGGAAGTGGAAGCCCAAGTGAGGAAGTAATTAGTGTTGTCTGCCTAAATGGATATATTGTGCCCTCAAATTACCCTCTAAATATTTATTTATTCATTTGCAAGGAGAGAGAGAATGGGCATGTTAGAACCTCTTGCTGCTGCAAATGAACTCCAGATGCATGTGACACTTTGTGCATCTGGCTTTATGTCAGTACTGGGGAATTGAATCCAGGCTGTCAGGATTTACGAAAAAAGCATTTTAACTGTTGAGCCATCTCTCCATCCCTTAAATATATAATTTGGTGCCCATAGACCAGTGCATCTCTCACCTTTTGTCAGAGAAACTTCTTTTTCAGTTGGAGGTGATTACTAGGGTGACTCAGAACTTATCAAAGTGCTGAGAATAATCACCACATTGAGGCTCAAAGAGTATCCCAGAAGACAGCACAGAAAGGATGTAAGAGCCAAGGGAGCTGGAAGAGTGCTGTGGAAGTGTGTCTTCCAGATGTGATATAGCTGTTGCACTCATGGACTCACAGCAGGGTTGGTGATGTGCATAAGACCTACATCAGATTGAAACTGTCATCATTCCATCATGGACGGGGAAGGGGCTCATGAGCACCACCCATCCAGAGGAAGTTACTGGCAATTAATGGTGGAGGGGAGGTGTTTTATCCAGGTGTCCCCCACAAACAAATGAATGTGTTCTTAGTGATCAATGCTCAGCTGATGGCAGTTTGGGTTTTACAACCTCGCTGGAGGTGTGTTGTTGGGGGCGGTTTATGGGGATTATAAACCAGCTTCCCCTTGCCAGTATTTGGCACACCTTCCTGCCGCTATTTCCAGTGCTGTGGCAGAGGTGATGTCCACCCCTCTGCTCATGCCATCAATTTCCCTGCCAGGATGGAGTCTCCCCTTGAGTACATAAGCCAAATAAACCCATTCCTCCACAAGCTGCTTTTGTTTGGGTTCTTTCTGCGCAGCAACTAGAAAGCTGATCGACAGGTTTGGTACCAGGATGTGGGGTCTGTCCTGCTAGAACCCTGATCTTGTGGCTTTGGTCTTCTGGAAGTGATCTATAGAAGGAATGTGGAAGGATTTGAAATATCAGCCTAAGAGATGCCTCACAGTGCTGTGAGTACAGCTTGATGAACCATCCTGGTCAGAATTAAAAGACCTGAATGCAGTAAGAACTATGGACTGTGAGGTTTGGTTTACAAGGGTGAAAAAGACCTTGGTCAGGACTGTGCCAGAAGCAGTTTGTGTGAGAGGCTTGCTGCGTTCTGCCTGCCTGGGTCCTGGGAACCCATGTAGGGTTGTTTTACGTAAAGATGGACTGGTGTGAGAAGATGGAGATAGCACAGAAAGAAAGATCTTTAGGTCGAAACTGCTGCCCTTTCATCTCCAATTGTTTGAGAGATTACAACCATTGAGATTGGGCTAGCTGGTCTGCATTGGAACAACAGGAAGAATGCAGATCCTTTGAAGTAAGGGGCCTGAATGCTTTGTTCCCCCCTGGATTAACAAATTGGTAGCCCACCTAGTTCTGTGGAGTAGAACAAATGCAAGAAGAGAGGGTCTGATCCAGGTGTCCCCCACAAACAAATGAATGTGTTCTCAGTGATCAATGCTCAGCTGATGGCAGTTTGGGTTTTACAACCTCGCTGGGAATGTGTTGCTGGGGGTGGATTTATGGGGATTATAAACCAGCTTCCCCTTGCCAGTATTTGGCACACCTTCCTGCCGCTATTTCCAGTGCTGTGGCGGAGGTGATGTCCACCCCTCTGCTCATGCCATCGTTTTCCCTGCCAGGATGGAGTCTCCCCTTGAGTCCATAAGCCAAATAAACCCAGTCCTCCACAAGCAGCTTTTGTTTGGGTTCGTTCTGTGCAGCAGCTAGAAAACTGACCACAACAGGAGGGGATGAGGTTTTCTTCACTGATGCAGACACTGGTAATATCCCCATGCTCTACTAAATACCCTCACCCACCCTCCTTCAACTAACACTAGTTAAACTCAATAGGGTACAAAACAAAAGAAAGCACAGCAGTAGTGTGAAAAGTCATGAATAGGAAACAGTTGAGTAAGAGTGGGAGAAGAACAGGAGGAGATGATGGGGCATTAATATGTCTAAAGTATTTTATATAATGGGGTTCCATGGTGTAATGGTTAGCACTCTGGACTCTAAAGTATTTTATATACATGCATGAAAATGTCAAATGAATAATTTTTTAAAATACCAGCTAAAGTCAGAGAGCTAAAATAAAATCTATTCCCTTATGTATATTGTAGCATGAAAATGGCTTATTAATTTTACCTCTGGAGCACTATAAAGCATTCCTTCAAAAATTGGAATACTATATATAATAACTCTGTCCAAGGTTTTAGAACTATTTTTCTTTACTTATTTGCATGTGTGTGAGTTCCTGGGTGTGTTTATGGGCATGCCAGGGTCTCTTGCCACTGCAAATGAATGCCATCCATATAACATCACTTTTTGTATCTGCTCTGGCTTTATGTGGGTGGAGAGTCAAACCTGAGGTGACAACTTTGTAAACAAGCACCTATAATACCTGAACCATTTCCATAGCACTCAATCCAACTTTTATTGTGGGGTGAAGAGACTGAAGTATGGACTAAAAACATGCCAGTTAAAGGCCACTATGCTGGAACTATATCCAAAATTCTCAGTTTTTCACATTCTAAATTATGATATTGGTATTTGGAAGAACAGCATTTTTGAAAACAACAGAATAGTTGATAACGTTCAAAAAGATTTAAGTTCTTGGGCTGGGGTGATGGCATACCAAACAGATGTTTGCTTGCAATGTTTACAAGCCCTGGATCAATATCCCAGAACCTCCCTATTAAAAGTGCTCTGAGCATCTGACACAATGATGGTCGTGTATGTGTGTGTGTGTGTGTGTGTGTGTGTGTGTGTGTGTGTGAAAAGGCATACTGACCAGTACAGGATGATCAAGTCTTGATGTTCCCATACATAGTCAGGACCTAAAACAACCACACTGACAGAAATAGTGTAGATAGGTGTGCTTGGAGAGTGTAGAGGATGGAGAGGTGGTGGAAAACATGAGCTAAACCTTGTTAGGAGGATGATTTTATGACCTCTGCCCCACAGAATGGTAATAATCATTAATCATAAGTTACTGCAGACTTCAAAACTGCTCAGGGAACATTTTGTTATTTTTATTTTTGTTTATCTACAAGCAGAGAGACAGGAGGGGAAGAGAGAGAAAAGGAATGGGTGCATCAGAGCCTCTTACCACTACAAACAAGATCCAGTGGGAATTGGAAAACTGAACCCTGGGCAGGCAGGCTTTGCAAGAAACCCCTTTAAGTGCTAAACCATCTCCCCAGGCCTATGGGGTTATTTCAAGCGTTCACTTTAGAAAACTATTTCAGGTGATGGACTTGTTAATTTGCTTGACTCAATCATTAATCACTGCACAGAAATAACATGATTGTGTATATCATACACATAATTTCTGGTGTACAAAAATACTACACATATTGTTGGTTTCTGTCTCACTGGCTTATCCTGAGTTGATTGAATGGCTGCGGATATCCAGCTGACTGGGGATGGGGAAGGGGGGCAATGAGGAATTGGGGATAACAACTCATTGTTGGCCCACTAAACAATGTAACTCATTATGGACAATAATATATATATAATACAAATAGAAATAAATGAAAGATTTTATATGTAATATGAGCAATTCCATTTGGCTTTGTCTCTAGAGTGATTTCATTCACATCAACAAATTTGGAATGTATACAGATTTCCGTACAGACAAGCTTTTCTCAAGAGCCCTCAGGAAACGGAGCACTATAGAAAAAGTCATTCTGAGCAAGGAAGACACAGACTAAACATTTATTGTTCCCCAGTTTCTGTCTACGCTGTGACAGAGTCTGTTTCATGTGAACACACATGCAATCGTGTGTGTGATGTGTGTGTGTATGGGTGTAGAAAATGTGCCTTTATTCATTGATTTCTTTAATGAGGTGGAAGATTCCCCTCCAGCCAAAGCTACAGGTATGGCTACAGGTTTCAAACAATATTTAGGTACACCTTTGTCAGCTCTGTTTAGGCCACTAAGCCAGTAGTGTTCCCTTCTCCTGGAAACTTGTTAGAAATTAAAATTAAGATATTGGCCCCTTTACTGAAACACTAACTATATGAGTAGAACCCAGAAACCTGTGACACACAGTCTTCCCTCTTGCTGATTTTTAGGCACAGAGAAGATGGAAAAGCCCTTACCTGGACTGGACTGGTTGCTCTGGTTCACCAAACAGCAGGCTGGATGAATCAAAAAGTATTAAGTGGGCTTAGGGATTCAGGCAGGTGCACGGCTAAGTGATGGAAATTGAGTTTCCTGGAAAAACAAAGACACATCACAGAGCTATTTCCAATGCTCAGACTGGCTAGCCCACCTGTGAGTCCTGCATTACTGCCCTAACCTGAGATTACAGGTGCCACCTAAATGAGAACTGGTTCTCAAGTAAGAGGACTTCCATCACAGGGTTCTTGATATTGTGTGGGCAAATGTTCACATTAGGAATAAAATGGTTTGGACTATTCAAGTAGGTACACAGGGACACAAACCTGAAAGATATATATGTCTGGGAGAATAGTGGGTGGAAGAAATATTGCCCTCATTTGATTTCTAAAATATGGTAAAGCATCCCATTAAATTGCCTGACCCTAACTCCTTTCCAAAGGCAATTTCATGATCTTAGGTAGTTTTTCCTATCACACTATATAGCATCCCCTATTGACTCCCAGTGTTGTAACTGTTGGTTTCTGGCAGGCTGCAAAGGGTGAGAATGAAGCCTTATTTCCTTATCTCATGTAGAGCCTCGAGTGCACTACTCATAACACAGCAGGAGAGACACAGTATTTCCTAACAAAGACCAACCACCATACCAGAAACTGATAATGCCATGAAATACATCTGGGAGAGTTGTGACTAGGGCATCTGGGTGTCTGCAAGCTTTCATCTTCATTTTTTTAAATATTTATTTATTTGACACACAAAAACACATTCCTACAGAGAGACTCTGTGTGTGTGTGTGTGTGAGAGAGAGAGAGAGAGAGAGAGAGAGAGAGAGAGAGAGAGAGAGAGTATGAGCATGTCAGGGCCTCCTGCCACTGCAAAAGAACTCCAGATGCATGTGCCACTTTATGCACCTGGCTTTACATGGTGTCCTAGTCAGCCACACGCCGCTGGGATGAATCTTCAAACCAGGCATGATTTGGGGAGGAAAATTTATTGAACAGATCTAGGGGAAGTTAAGGAAAAAAGCTGGCCCCTTTTCACAGATCCAAGCAGAGACAGAGACAGAAGCCCAGCACCAGCACCAAGCAAGCACACTGTAACACACTGTGTTTCACAAAATGAAGAACTCCAGATCAGGGTTCCCGCTCTTCTTTTGCATATCTGTCCTTACTATTTTACATCCAAATTAGAAAGGGTCAGTCCCCAGGAGGCTAGGCCAAAGTGGCACTTCCTCCAGCCAGAAGCCTGGAGAAAATTAATAATTTTAATAAATCCTTAATTCTTTTGGGGGACATTATTCAAACTACCACACATGGGTAATGGGAAGTTGAATGCATACTGTATAGTTTACAGAGGTAGGAAGCTCTGATTTGCACAGACTCCTCTTTCTCCTTCCCTTCTCTCTAGTGTAAATAAGCACCTCTCTTCCCTCTTTCTCTATTTCTCTCTCAGCGACTTTCTACACCCCCTCATAGCAGGCACGCATCACCTTGATCCAGTTTGAAGTGCGGAAAACCTCTACCCTGTCCCCACTCCTGTGCCTCTACCATACCTGCCCAGTGGCATCAGGGAGCAGCAGCTGGGCCAGTGAGGAAGCAACACTGTAAGTTGGCCTGCCTAAGGAAGCCTGTGGAACACTTCCCTGGCACCAGCAGAAGTTCTTCCTGGGAGCATACATCCTCCGTCATCCTCATCTCCCCCTCCCCACTCCAATACTGGGTTTCACAACTTAAGAGTTCCTCTGAGTTAGCCAGGGAATTCTTCTACACTGGCATCTTATATTCTAAAAGATATCTAATATCAGGCCTGTCCCTTTCCTCAGCTGTTGAACACTTCTCAATTTGCCTTCTAGGATGACTTTCAAGCTTGGCAATCATTCTGAAGTGGAAACTCATTTCACTCTGAGAAGAGTTTGTCATGATCCATTCAGCTGCTGGAACAGCCCAAACTCTCAAACTGGACTTTCTGGCCTATTCATTTTGAAGGTGTTAGGCTAAGTGTCTCCCAAGGTTGTGCTTCATTCCTAAATCTTGCAAGCCTGAAGTGAGAGACCTTTAAAAATGGGTTTTTCTGTGTGAGAATCTCCACCTCACCCAGGAACCCATCAAGGCACCTTGGGTGAATAATTTAAGCCTAGTATTTCACGGCATCCTCTTCTCTAAACTGGGCATTCACTTAGGGCCTACCTCTAGTGTGCGCTACGGAAAAGATAAATGTGCCACATATGACAAGCACCTGGAACATGGCCTTCATTCACCAGTAGAAATGTTGGCTCTAGACATTAATGGAATTCTCTTTTCCTTCCTGAGCCTGTTGTTAATAAGTACTTGATACAAATTGTAGGTGGTATGATGGTTTAATTTTGTTGTCAACTTGAACTTTCAAGTAATCTTGGGTAGGTCTCTGAGGATGTTTGCAGGAGGGAAGCCTCTCGGCAGGGGACAAGATGTAAAGAAGCTCAAAGGAGCTAGAAGTAAACATCTTTTCCTGTGTGGTCAGTGCAGGAAAGAAATTCCAGAGACTCAGGAAGCCATTAAGTCTGGGATAGGGTTGCAAAACCCCACCCTAAGCCTATATAAAGGGGAAGAAATTCTCTCTTTGGTGGGCTCCCTGGCCTCCTGCCTCTTTGCTGTTCTGTGTGTGTGGTGTTGTTGATGGGTTTCTCTCTCTTTGCTTAGACCTGTGAAAGAGGACAAGCCTCTTTCACTTTTATTGGACTTCCCCTGGATCTGTAGCTTGAATAAATCATTTACTCCCATAAACTGTGGGTGGTTTGGAGACTCATCTCAGCGACGTGTGGCTGACTGCGACAGGTGGGGAATGTAACTCAGCTGGTTGACTTCTTGCCTATCATAGGGAGGGAATATCAAGCTGGAATACATAATATCCTGTCTCTTTTTTTAAAATGGCAAAATTCTTAACAGAGAAACACCATGCAGTGGAAACTATATGGATGGTTTAACCCCATTTTATTTCATCCTCACAACTGCCTATTGGTGGTAGGTTCTTAAATGTGCTTATCTTTAAAGCATCACTGAGATGAAAACAAGAGAATGATAGCTTTTTTATAGACTGCCAGCTAGGGTTTAAGACCCAAGGAAAACAAAAAGATGCCACCTGGCCTGCCTTGGCAGGACTATAACACATGTCCAATCCAGTCTCACTCAAGATGGATACAAACAATTCCTCAGCAATAGCACCCTCTGGTTATTTCTTCCTCAGTCTAGCACACCTAGGTCTGCTGGCCCTTCCTGAGTCAGCTACTTGAGTCAATCAACCAATCAGTTATCTCCCCTACACACTTGAGTCTGATGGCAAGGTTCATCCTAATTGGAGGTCAGACCCATTTATATGTGTAATATCCTCTCTTGGATCTTTTGGCTATATTCTCTTGGCACTGGACTCTCCTGATTACTGCTTGGGTAAACCAAGCTGGGAAGGGGGAAGGGAATTTTCACCTGAGCACTTTCCTGTCATGGTTTTGATTGCTTTATCACTCTTCTATATGTGTGATCTTTCTTTAAGCCCCAAGTCCTCTACTATCTTATTTCTTAGTCTTTCCTGACCCCTGTGCAAGTGTAAAGGTGAAGAGCTTGTGCTTTCATGCTGTGCTTCTTAGGTGTGTGTCCATGGGCTTCTTTGAATCTTGACCTGGGCTCTCATGGTTTGCCTTCAACATATGTGTGTATATTGCCAGAGTCTTTTCTGAAGATATTTCTCTGTGAAGGAAATCTCCATCTTGTCTCTCTCCTTTCCAGCTGGGCAAAGAAGGCAATTCCCTTCTGGCCTGAGTCTCTATAGCCTTCCCCTGGATAACAATTCACCCTAAAATAAAATTTATAATTCACAATTTGCCCTTCTCAGAGTCCATCATCTCAGTTCTTTGTTAAAATTAATAACCTAAAAGATGCAGTTTACAGGTCTGGGGCCCCTAATCGCCCAAATCCTGCATCATTGCCACCTCTTGTTTTCTTTAGCACTTTCTTCTTTTATTATTCCTTTTCCATGTTGGGGATTTACATCAAGGCCTTTTGCATGCTTGGAAAGTGTTTTAACATTGACTTATAACCTGTTATTACTTTTGTTCTTTCTTTTTTTCCTGGGGGCGTGGTAGTTGACAAGATTTCAATAGTATCCATAACTAACCTGATCTAGAACTGAGTGTATCACCCAGGCTAGCCTCTAACTCACAATGTTCCTCCTACTTAAACTTCACAAGTTCTGTAAGTGACTTGAGATACCATGCTGTGATGGTTAAATTTTATTGTCAATTTGACCTATTTAGTAATCTTGGGTGGATCTTTGAAGTTATTTATTTACAGGAAGGTGGCCCTGTCAGTAGGGGGCAGGATGTAAGGAGGCTCAGGCTCAGGAGAGCTGGAAATAAATGTCCCTTCCTGGAAGGGCAGTTCAATAAGGAAAATTCCAAAGACTCAGGAAATCAACAAGTCTGGGAAAGAGTTGGAAGACCCTGCCCTAAGGGGAAGGAAATATCTCTTTTTCTCTATCCCTCCCCCTCTGTGTTGCTGTTGTGTGTGTGGTGCTAGTGATTTCTTTAATTTTTTTAAATATTTTATTTATTAATTTTCAAGCAGAGAAACAGAGAGAGAGAGAGAGAGAGAGAGAGAGAGAGAGAGAGAGAGAGAGAGAGAGAGAGAGAGAGAGAACCAGGGCCACCACCTTGTGGGTCTGGCTTATGTGGGTACTAGGGAATTTGATCTGGGGCCTTAGGCACTAGAGGCAAGTGCCTTAACCACTGAGCCATCTCTCCATCCCACTAGTATTTTTTTTCTCTCTGCTTGGACTGTGAAAAGGGAGGCCAGCCTCTTTTGCCATTATTTAACTTCCCCTGGATCTGTAGCTTCAATAAATCCTTTCCTCCCATAAACTATGCCTGGTTTGGAGGTTTATCCCAGCATGTGGGGGACTGCCAAACATGCCTTGATCCCTTTTTTTGTTTTAAACCAGGTATGAAAACTCTGCCAGGTGACATGCCTAAACCTGTAATTTCAGCCAATGGGAAACAGGCAATGGGATTGTAGTTTCATTGTCATCCTTCCCTATTGTGCTGAGTTCCATGTCAGTCTGGAATACATTAACCCTCAAATGCTACTCCCGAAGAAAAGACAATGATAGCAGGTAACCCATTGTCTTTCCATTACCAAAGAACTATCAAAAATACATCTAAGGTATCTGCTAATAAAAATGGAATTATTATATAATCTACTTATATAATTCCTGGCCATATTTTATATCCTAGCAGAGAGATACTCACTTGCACACATGTTAATCACTGGGCTATTCCTAATAGCTAGGTAACAAAGTCAACCTAGATGCCCATGAACTGATGAATAGATAAGGAAAATTTAGTATATATAAACAATGTAATTTGACTTAGCTATAAACACAAATTAAATTACAAAATTGGCAGGAAAATGCATGGTACTGGAAAATATACTAGATGGCATAACATAGTCTCAGATGAACCAATATTGCATATTCTTTTTCATATGTAGATCCTAGTTTTGAACTTTTAGATTTGTGTGTTTAAGTTGGAGGGTTTGTAGAAGACAGGAAGCTAGAACATGGCCATAAAGGGTGGGTTAAATGGTGTTGGGGAATTGTAGTACAAATGAGACATGGAAGTAGAAGAGAGAATACAGCAGTTGAAAGGTTTAATCAGAGATGGGGCTGCCATATGGCGGAAATGATGGGGTGTTGTAGAGGGATTACACAACTAAAGGTGTATGAAAAAACAAAAACCTACTACTATGTATGGTAATTAAAAAGTATTATTTATTTATGGCTATGGAGATGGCTCAGTTGTTGCATAAGCACTAGGACCTGAGATCAAATTAATGACATCCAGGTAAATTTTGGATTGTGGTGGGCTGTACCTATCATCTTGGCACCAGGCTAGAGCAAGAGGATCCCCTCTCTTACACAATCAATGAAATACCCTATCTCAAAAAAAAAAGGTAGAAAACGATAGAGGAAGACATCCAGTGCAGACCTCTGTTCTCACAAGAACTTTTCAACAGTATATGGAGAGATGGCTCAGCTGTTGTAAGTGCTTGCTTGCAAAGCCTGATGGAATGGGTTCAATTTCCTAGTACCCTCATAAAACCAGATGAACAAAGTGGCCCATGTGTCTGGAGTTCATTTGCAGTAGCAAGAGCTCCTGGTGTGCCAATACTTACTCTCTCCTTTCTCCCTCTCTCTCATTTTTTCTTGTTCTCTCTCAAATAAAATTTAAAAAGATAAACACACATGTATAAGCTGACACACATTTGAACACACATACACATGCATAGACACACGACACACATACATACAAGAAGCAATAGTACTTAAAAAAACTTTGAATGGAAGTGCCCTGCCTCAAGAGATTATGCTGCTCCCTGAAGCTGTTATAGCTAAGTATTGAACAAAATCTACCAGGGATGGGTGATACCTACCTAGAAGTTATTTGCCACACAAAACAATAAAAACTATTGTTGGGTTGCCCACTAGAACCAGATGGGAAGATCTTATTGATGAAGATACCACATGATTTTTTTTTTGTAGGATAAATACCTATGAATCAGGAACTCTGCTGGACATTCTCCCTCTTGGCTAACTTTCATCATGGGCAAAGGTGCTATATAGGCTGTTGGTGGACAAAAAACAAACACAAGTCTCAACCCAGCATGCTACACAACCACCCTGCCAGTAAAATTATGCCTGGTGGTTCAAAAGTAGTAGGATGAGTACAGAATATCTAGCCATATTTTGCATGCCTTGCTCTGAAGGAGGGATTCATGCTTTGTACTGTCAACCTGGTCAAAAGCCTTTGGCTGGAGAAGTGGGAGGCCCAAGTGGGAAGTGATTAGTGTTGTTTGCCTAAATGGATATGTTGTGCCCTCAAATTGCCCTCTAAATATTTATCTTGATGCCCGTAGATCAGTGCTGCTCTCACCTTCAGTCAGAGAAGCTTCCTTTTGCAGTAGGTGGTGATCACTGGGGAGACTCAGAGCTCACCAAAGTTCTGAGAGTAAGTTACTGTTGAGTGCTAATCCTTAAGTATAAAATCTATATCACTACTTTGAGACTTGGGGAACATCCAAGAGTAGTGGAAAGAAAGGATGTAAGAGTCTGAGGCACTGGAAGAGTGCTGTGCAAGGCTGTCTTCCAGATGTGATGTACCTATTGCACTCATGGACTCATAGTAGCTGTGGTGATCTGCATCAGACCTACATCAAATTGGACTTGATATCATTTCATCATGGACAGGGAAGTGGCTCATTGAGGCCCCACCCCTCCAGAGGAAGCTACTGGAGTTAATCGTTGCTGGCAGACGTGCAGAGGTTTTCTTCTTTGATGTAGTCACCAGTAAGATTCCCATGCTCTAGTAAATAACTCTCACCCACCCTCATGCCATTAATCCTAGCTACTCTCGACAGGGAACAAAATACCTGAAAGCATAGTAAAGGGTGAAAAGCTGGGAATAGGAAGGGGTGTATACCATATTCATCAACAAAAGGTTAATCTTCACACAAGCTACATCTGAGGACATGGAACACCATGAGCCTTTCATATGACCTAGGACACAAGTAACACAACAAAGATCTGCAAAGATTTCCTGATGCAATAAGAATGTTCCCCCAAAGAAATGTTACAGCCAACAACTCGTGATGTGCCCTAAATGGAGAACAATAAGTATTTTTCAGTTCAGCCTTAACTCCCTATAACTTTTCACTTCCTTAAACTCTCAATAAAATCTGGACATAAACTCAGATTGGGGCTTCACTCCAGTGAAGCCCCCTAACCCTCCTTCACATTCCATCTTGTGTGATACATGGTCAACCATTTTGCATCCTCCTAGGTACACAAGTCAATAGCTACAGGAAGTTCAGTAGTACATGGAGGAGAACAAGAGAAGATGATGAGGTGTGAATATATTCAAAATAAATTATATCACATATCAAACTGTCCAATAAATAAAATTTTCAAGGGTTCAGCTAGAGTAAACTCATATGCCTAAGATAAAATCTATTCTCTCATGAACATTTAACAGGAAAATAAATTGCTTTGTTACCCCTGTAACACCCAATTTAACTTTTTAATATTTCTCTTTATTCACATGTGTATGTGTTCGTGTATGTGTGTGTGTATTTGCATGCTAGGGTCTCTTGCCATGGTAAGTGAATGTCAGACACACATATTACTTTCTGCATCTGCTCTGACTTTATGTGTAGAATCAAATGCAGTCCAACAAGCATTGCAAGCAAGCCACTTTAATCTCTGAGTCATCACCTTTGCCCTCAATCCAACTTTTATTGAGGGATGAAGAGACTGAACCCACAACCAGGAACATACCAGTAAAGACTAGTATGATGGAACTATATCCATAGTTTTCCATTCCTTACATTCTAAGTCATGAAATCAGTATTTAGAAGAGCAACATTAGTCCCCATATTATTACAATCTTTTTTTTCTCTTCCTTTTCTTTTTTCTTTCTTTTTTTTATTGTCCATAATGAGTTAAATTATTTAGTGGGCAAATGATGAGTTGTTATCCCCAGTTCCCCAATGCCCCTCTTCCCCATCCCCAATAAGTTGGATATCCTCCTCCATGGGCCATCTGGATCAGTCTTTGGGGCAAGAAATCATGGATAGTCTAGTAGTCAGCCCAGTTCTACTGGCCCCAGGATGTTGTTACTCAGGGGTGTCATGCCTCTGGATATTCTCCCCCACCACGGCTCTTACAATATTTCCGCTATTTTTATTTTTTGAGATAAGGTCTCGCTCTAGCCAGGCTAACCTGGAATTCACTATGTAGTCTCAGGGTGGTCTTGAACTCATGGCAATCCTCCTAACGCTGTCTCCCAGGTACTGGGATTAAAGGCACGTGCCACCACTCCTGGTCATTACAGAATTTTTGATAACAATCAATGGAACACTTGATAACTTGGAGATAGCTCACCGGTTATCTGTGCATGCTTATATACCTGTCACCCCTGGTTTATATTCCCAGCACACCCCATTAAAAGTGTCCCAAGCCTCTGTCATTTGTTCGCAGTCACAGAAGACCCTAGTGTTCACATTTACACAATCACACACATGTGCAGATTAATAAAATATTGTTTAAAATGAAACTATTTAATTTCCAGTAGAAAATATGAGACCTGGATGAAGAGAAAGCAGACAGATCTACACAGAAGAACCTACTCTCTACATTCTCACCTACATTGACAGCAGCAAGGTTAAAGGATGTGGCTGGAGGGCCTGAACAGGGGATTGGTAGTGTTAAAAGTTTGTCAATCTTATCCTCAATGTTTGGCATCGTAACTAATATATGTCTTGGGGTGTTCCTCCTTTGATCCAATTTGTTTGGGGTCCTCCGTATCTCTTTTGGTTTTACAGGACTATCTCTTGCCAAGTATGGAAAGTTTTCTTGAATAATTCTGTTGAAAATATTTTCGATGCCCCTTGTTTGGTTTTCTTCTCCTTCCAGGATCCCCATGATCCTGAGGTTAGGCCTTTTTATAGTGTCCCACATTTCCCTTGAGTCTTGTTCACTTGCTCTTTTGAATTTTGTCAAGGTTCTGATTTCCCTTGAATTCTCCTCTGTTCTGTCT
>PVHP010033074.1:0-19896 GCA_004024765.1 Zapus hudsonius | reverse complement strand
CACACACACACGATTCATTCAGAATCATCAACTGCCCTGGTCTCTCACCTCAGCCTCCCCCACTCCTTCAGGGTAAGAACACAGAGCCAGAGTGCTCCAGAAAGCTCCAGAAAGCTCCATGTCTTTCCACCCCATTCACTGAGCCTGGACTGTGTGTTATTTCATGACCCAGGACATTTCCTCCTAGTAAATTCCATATTGATCACAGACAAGGACCAGCTCACCTTGTGCATGCCAGCACGGGAAGTTTCCCAAACTTGCCCTCTATAGCTTTTGCTGTTGCTATTGTTGTTATTTGAGGCAGGGTCTCGCTCTAGCCAGGACTGACCTGGAACTCACTCTGTAGTCCCAGGCTGGCCTTGAACTCGCAGCCATCCTCCTGCCTCTGCCTCCCTAGTGCTGGGATTAAAGGTGTGCGCCACCATGCCGGGCACCTTCCATTGCTTTTCTGAATCCTTTGTCACTTGTCCTCCAGAGTGGAGATTAACCTCATTAATGGCAGTGCTGCCCAAGGTGCAGGTGAGGGCAGGCCTGGCCACAGAAAGGCAGCACTGGACGAGCCTTCTTGGTAGAGGGCTCATGGGGAAGGGGACAGCCCAAACAAGGTGTTCTGGGTGTTCATGCGGAGAGAGGTCCATGCTTGGGGAGGGGTGGATGGGAAGTTGTGGTGGTGGAAAACGAAGGGTTTTTTTTTTAAAGTGTCTCAAGAAAGTCGTTGCAAACGAGAGACCGCAGGGACCCAACCCAGGTGCATGGCAGGAGGATGGAGCTATTTCTGACAGCGGCTTGGGTTAGAACATAGAGTGGTTTAAAAGGTGGGGGTGGGGATCAGAGAGGGGACTAGGAGGGGGGTAAAGTGGGGAGGTGAGTGATGACCACAACTGGTTTTCAGAAATAGAAGATTATTTTCCAAGGTTACCAGCCCGTGTGTCTGGAGCCCAGCATGCCTCAGCTTCTCTCTTGGGACAAGGGTGAGAGTCCTCTACTCCTCTGCTGGGTTGGAACAGAGGAAACAAAACAATCCAGAAAGTCTGCACCTGCATTCCCTGTTCAAGACCCCTAGTTCCTCATTTAAAAATAATTTATTACTCTGTGTGTGTGTGTGTGTGTGTGTGTGTGTGTGTGTGTGTGTGTGTGTGCATGCCTGGCTGTATGCCAGAGGTCAGCCTCAGGTGTCATTTTGAGGAACACCATCCACCTTATATGAGACAGGCTCTCTCACTGGCCTGGAGCTTGGCCAGTGAGCCAAGGGATTTTCTGCCTCCCCAGCACTGGGATGGCACATGCCACCATGCCCAGCTTTTTGAACTATGTGGGTGGGTTCTGGGATTCAAGGAGAGGTCCTCATGTTTGTGAGTGGGTCATCTCCTCAGCCATCTCCCAAGTCAGCCACTCATGAGTACCCAGAACATCACCACCATCACGTGAGAATGCCCATCTTTAAAACTGAAACCTATGGACTGGACAGAGGGCTCAGCAGTTAAAGAAAGACACTTGCTAATGCAAAGCCTGTTGGCTCGGGGGTTCGCTTCTCCAGCTCCCACATAAAGCCAGATGCACTGAGTGGGGTTCGCTTCTCCAGCTCCCACATAAAGCCAGAGGCAACGAATGGGGTTTGCTTTTCCAGTTCCCACATAAAGCCACACGCACAAAGTGGTATATGCATCTGGAGTTCATTTGCAGTGTCACGAGATCCTGGTATGCCCGTTCTCCCTCCCTCTCTCCTTCCCTTTCTCTCTCTCTTATGGCAAATAATACTTTTTAAAAAGTAAATGTTGTTCCCAAGAAATGACCCCTGAGGTTGTCCTTTGACCTCTATGAGCACCTGCACACACCTGTGCAACAACAGGAAGGGACATGCATGTGAAAGTGCGCACGCGCACACACACACACACACACACACACACACACACACACACAATTCTAATGTTTATGTCTTTTTTTTCCCCTAGGGAGCTGTCTGTCAGAGGAGCTATCTAGTTGACAACAGTCTGGGAGTTTGAAGCCCAGGCTTTTAAGTTACACAAGACTTTGGGAAGCACCCATGAGATTTCAGACCCACTGACAATGCACCCTTTCCTCGTGGTAAGAGGCTTGGGGAAGGGTGACCACATATCCATGTTTGCCCAGGATGGCCGCAGGTCATACCTGTTCTCCCAGCATTGTTATTGGTGGCTCGTCTTTGTATTTAGGAGGACCCCCGGTGGACAGGAACTCATATGGTTACATTATTTTTGAAGAAGTTATGAATCGGGGCTGAACTAATAGCTCTCAGGGTGGCCTGCAGGGCTCAGAGGGTGGTTCTTAACCAAGGGGACTTTGCCTACCAGCAAGGAGCAATCAGGCCATATAGGGAGTGGGAGTGGGGGTGGGGGGACAGGTTTCATCATCACAGCTTGGGGAGGAACTAGAAACATCTAGAGGGTAGAGACCAGAGCTGCTAAACACCCTACAGAAGCCTTTGTCCCAAAGGAGTGTCTGTGACTGGCATCACCAGCATGGAGAATGAGAAGCCTGTATAAGAGATGCAAGGAAGCAAGGAAAAGGGAGCGAAGGAATGGACTTGCCCAGGATGAAGGACAGAGAGAAAGAAGCAGTTAATGAACGTTGCTGGTTGTGATGGCTCACACCTGTAATTCCAGCACCCAGGAGGCTGAGGTCAGCCTGGGCTCCAGAGTGAATTCAGGCTAGCCTTAGCTAGCTACAGAATGCGATCCTATCTTAAACAAAACAAAAGAGCAATAGAAGTATAGCCCAGTCACTGGGAAATGAACTTGACTTTTGCTCCTGAGAGCTTGGATGCCTTTAAATCCCTTAATCCGTTTTCTCCTTTCCTTCAGGGTCTTCTACCTCGAGGGGGCGGGGAGATTGGGGGGTGGGTTGGGGGGAAGGGGTGGTCATTCAAGCCTCCTCTATCTACCATAGTGGCCAAGGGCAAGTTCATGGTAGTTGAGTGGTTTGACATATTTGGTAAATGCAGAGTGTGGAGGCCCCAGGCCACATACCTGCCCTGTTGGGAAGAGTGTCACCTCTGGGCTCCACGGAAATGGGGACAATCCCCACCCATCCAGATCCCCCCCACTAGGTGAGAGGGAGGGAGGGAGGTGGTGGGGAGAGAGTGGCTGTGACAACTGCCAAGTGCATTGTCACCCACCACCCAACAATGTCCACACACAATCACTCCTGTGAAGGTCACTGTTTCCAACCAATTGTTATTCCCTGAGTATCCAAATGACATATGGCTTTTATAAGTCTGCTAGAAGGTCCGGCCCTGTCCCCTTCCATCCTGTTTGTGATGTGGTGTATTTTAATACTCATACACATCCCAACACCGAGATGATGTAATTGTCTCGGTTGTGAGAAATGCTCACCTGTCTGGTCGGAACTCAATTAGCAAATGGTCCCTCTCGGCTATAAATATTCATTAGTGATGAAGTCAGAAAAAGTGGTGACCCAGCTAGGACCGTTCTGAACACACACCATGGCTTTTCCCACCCTCACGGCTGACAGCGAGGACAGGGCAAGCAGAGGAGCAGATGACGGGAGCTCCTAAGAAATGAAGTCAGAGCAGAAGTGCAAAGGCCTTAATGCAAGGCACTGGGCATGCTGGCTCCTGACAACCAAGTCAGATCCCCAGAGCCCATGTGAAGCCAGACAGCGCAGCTCAGTGGAAGGGGGACTCAGGAGAACCCTCAAGGTTATGGGTCAGCCAGCCTGGCTCTTACGGTGGCACACAGCAAGAGAGACCCTGTCTCTCACAAGGTGTAAGACAAGGACATCCAAGCTTGTCTTCTGCCCTCACACGCATGCCATGGACACACACACACACACACACACACACACACACACACACACACACACACACACACACACACAAATGGGGAAAATCCAAGCCCTGTGACAGATCTACTTCTCTTTTGAACTTTGTCGCTCAAGTGTTCTCTTTGCCATGGTAATTTCCCTAAGTGCCACGGAGGCTGGTGAAAAATCTTTATGCCAATAAAAATATTAGCAAGCCATTTGAAAAAAAAATAGATTTGAGATGCTCACCTGGATAGTTGGCTTCCGTAGAAATCAACTGGAAAACCAAAATGAGGCCAGAGCTCCTCTTCTCACAGGGTAAGGGCCACGGAAAACCATGGTTGCTTTTATTAGTTGGTGGTCACATGTGGGCAGCTCTGGTCACTGGGGGTCCCTGGGCCTGGCATAAGTCTTTGGGTCTGTAGGCGGGGAAGGGGGACAGTTTCAGTTGCACGCAAACTAAATGACTAGCCTGATGCCAATTAACCTTCTTTAATTGATAATTAATTTCAAAACCTATTTACTCTCCCTAGAGCAGCTGAGGTTTTAGAGAGACCACAACGAACACAATCTTAGAATGAAGCCCCCTTATCAGGAAATGTTCCAGCTCTCTCTGGGGACCAGAAAGAGCAGGCATCTTGGAATATTCTGGATGTGACAGACCGAAATCACAGGGCGGTGACAGCTAACTCTTAATCACTGGTGCCCTCAACTTTGCCTGCAAGGGTGACCCACTGTCCCCTGGGGCTTGAGACTGAGGGGTACCTGGCCATGGGTGAAGACTCACTGACCCTATACCCTGAGTCCTCTGACTTGAGGTCAAGTGTTTGCCTCAGTTTCCCCTCAACTCTATTCAGCGACACTCTGAAACCCTGCAGGTTAAATCTTGCCCCGTGGTGGTGTGAACCTCAGGATGCTACAGAGCGGTGCAATGGCAACTGTAATAAATGTCTTTAATGAACTTTAATGAAACCCCTCCCTTGACGCCTCATTCAAAAACAAGCATAGCTTTATGTTTTTCTGACTAGAACATGACCACACTAAAGCATACCAATGGGGGGGGGGGGGCTAGAGAGATGGCTCAGCAGTTAAGGCACTTGCTTGCAAAGCCTAATGACTTGGGTTTGAATCCTCAGTACCCATGTAAAGCCAGATGCACAAAGTGGTATTCCTTTGCAGTAGCTGGAGTCCCAGACATGCCCATTTTCTCTCTCACTCCTTGCAAATAAATAAGTAAAATATGTCTTTAAAAAAAAAAGAATACCAAAGGGCTGGAGAGATAGCTTCATGCTAAGTGCTTGCTGTGCATTTCTGAGTACCTGAGTTCACGTCTTCAGGTCCCACGCAAAGCCCGGCAGCTGAGGTAGGCTTCTGTAATTCCAGTGCACAGACAGGAAGGTAGGTGGACACAGGGGGATCTCTCAGAGTGAACAGCCATGACCGACACAGCCTCAAAACAAGGACAGCACTGCCAATATTTTTTTTTTTGCGTAGGCCTCCTATTAATTTTTAAATTGTTCTTGAGACAAGATTTTGCTATGCAGCTCAGGCTGGCCTCACACTTACAATATTCCTGCCTCAGCCTCCCCAGTGCTGGGATTATAGGCAGGCACTACCATATCCAGCTCCTTATTAATCTTTAAAATGCTAGGATCATTTGCATAGTGGTTAACATCCTCTGCATTGGGTTATTTATTTTTTGTGTTTATATGTGTGTGGATACCTGTGTATGTGTGCTTGGGTATGGAGACAAGAAGTGGACATCGGGTGTCTTCCTCAGTTTCTCTCCACCTTTATTTTTATTTATTTATATTTTGGTTTTTCAAGGTAGGGTCTCACTCTAGCCCAGGCTGACCTGGAATTTACTATGTAGTCTCAGGCTGGCCTTGAACTCATGGCGATCTTCCTACCTCTGCCTCCTGAATGCTGGGATCAAAGGCGTGCACTCCACCTTATTTTCTTGAGACAGGTTCTCAGTAAATTTAGAGGTCACCAATTCCGCTGGACTAGCCAGCCAGCCAGCCCTAGAGATCCACCTGTCCCTGGCTTCCCCAGCACTGGGGTCATGGATGTGCAGGACCTCACCCAGAATTTTCCATGGGAACTGGGGATCCAAACTCAGGTTCGCATGCTGTGTGGCAAACTCTGGGTCATCCCCAGCCCTCCCTGGCTCACTCTCTAAGGACCTACGTGGGTGGAATTGTGGGCTCCACTCGCCTCTCCTGACATACTCTAACAGTGTTCTGTTTGCTTTTTAAAAACTATTTTATTCTGAGCCGGGGATTTGCAAGCAGAGAGAAAGAGAGAGAAAAAGAGAAACAGAGACAGCGAGAATGGGCACGCCAGGGCCTCCAGCCACTGTGAATGAACTCCAGATGCGTGCGCCACTTTGCGCATCTGGTTCTACATGGGCACTGGGGAATCAAACCCTGGTCATTAGGCTTTGCAAGCAATCACCTTAAACACTGGGCCATCTCTCCAGCCTTCACACAGTGTTTTGATGTCTTCTACAATTAACTTCAAAAGGTGTCCTGGGGGTCAAGGAGAAGCCTCATCGAGAGCCCCTGTGGGGCGCTACTCAGGTCATGACGCGGATGTCTTGGAGGGCCTCCTCGGCTGTGGTCAGGCCCCAAGGCTGCAGAAGAGTTCCTAGTGGTCATCTGGAGCTCTCGGCCTCTGGGGATCTCTGAGCTTCCAGAAGGCTCTAGGAATCAACCACAGAAAACAATCTAGGGCTCTGAGCTTGAACCCCAATTCCCTTGTGGGGTGTGGATGCGATTAGACTATTTTCCATGACATCTTGGACAGCAGCTCCAGGTGGCCTCTCCCAAGAGGATTAACAGACTCCTGGGACCCAGGGAACCTCTGGAGACCACGCTGCTTCTGCAAATGCTGAACTTACACTTCTCAGTTGTTCGTCTGTTCACTATTGTAACCCCTCTGCCTTCCTTTAACAGCTCCTGTAGAAGCTCGTCCACCTTGCAGAGACGTCTTCCAGCTCCCCGGGTTGCATTAGGGCAAATCTCTGTAACTCATGCACACCTGGGCACACAGACACACACACACACACACACACACACACACACACACACACAGTGGCATGACCTTTCCTGGGTGTGGGGGAGAGGTGTAGAAAAACATCTATTCACCCTACATAAAGAGGCCATTGACAGACCAAAGAAAGTTCAGAGTGTTGACATGATGCCAAGTGGAAAGTTCTAGACCACGAAATGATTTCCTGTACATTATTTAAAGAGTTAGATGAAGTTACCTTGTTCAACCATGAATGGTAAGGTGTATACGCAGCAGGAGTGAATTTCATTATTTCACGTGGGTCCCATTTCCAGTGTATTTTACATCGATACAGCTTTACCACTGGGAAGTCCTTTGGGCAATTTGTGGGTGTCTGTACCACGGAAGAGTCCCCAAGGGAGTTCTGGAACTCACTGTGTCATCTAGGACAGCCTGCGAAGTGTGAAGATCCTCTAGCCCCAGCCTCTCACGTGCTGGGATTACGGATGTGAGCCCCCACACACAGCTTCCCATCACTGGTCTCCCAAGTGCACCCCAGTAGTCAAGGTCACCCTTGGTTAAGGACACACGCACTGTCAACCACTGTCCCTTATCGTTATAGCTGGCACCCCACGCATGGGTGTTATTGTCTTCATTTGACAGGTGGAAACATTAAGTCTTATTAAGCCACGTGCCTTGTGTGTACAGCTATACAGGCAAGTGCTGCAAGCGGCAGAACTGGGATTTGAATCCTGATCCCTGTACGTTCAAGTCCAGGCTGTGCTCTGACCTTGGTCTAAACTCCTTCAGCCCAGGGAGGCTCCTCTGTGTCTCTCCAGCTCCCTGAGGTGTCTGCCAGGCGCCACTGTTTTTTGTTTGTTTGTTTTAATATCTGCTGGATTCCCCTTCTTCCCCATCACCCTCACCTTCATGGGCTCCTTCTTGGCCAGCCACAAGGAGGCAGAGGAGAGGAAGGCTTCCCGGTTTGCCCTTGTTTCAGGCAGAGCTCTGGGTATTTTTAGCAGTCAAACAGGCTCGGGTTTTGTTACCTGCCTGGTCAGCCCTGCCTCTCGGGTCTTCTGCAAGAGCTCCTGGCTGGCTCTTGCTAACAGCTTGGCTGATGCCACATGACGTTTCTAACCACAGCCGAGCATTCCCAGAGCCTGGCCCAGGTTTCTTACCCATCCTGCTCCAGAGCAGAAGAGTTCAGAATGGAGGAGGCATGCCTAAGGCATGGCATTCATTTTAAAACCGCTTCCAGCTCCGTGATCTCGCTGGGGGATTTGTACTTGGGGTCATGGAAATATATTTATTTTGCCATTCTCTTTCCCCCTCTTTGTGGGATTTAATGCTTCACGAAGAAGTATTTCTCTCATGGCAGGAAGACAAAGGACTGCGCGTGGTGTGGGCTCCAGCCAGGCTCGCCCTTGACTGGGGAGCTAGCCTACCCTGGGGGTGTCGTGAGGGTCATTTGTCTATGATTTAAATGCTGGAAGCCGGGCTGAGAGAAGGAAGGTACATTAGAGGTGTGTCGCTTTCTTGGTTTTTGTGCGGCAGGAAAGAGGATCCATGTTTAGGTTTGACAGGCTCTGGATGGATGACATAAGATCAGAGCCCGCCTCTGTCCATCACCAGAGCAGATAGCCTACAGATGGCCACCACAGCCACCCCCATGGAAAGGACAAAGCCCAAAGGACACTAGGGATGCCTTCACTTTGTAAGAGTCACCTTCCCTCATCCAGCCTCCATTGCCCAGTCCTCTGGTGGCCTGCAGCCAGGGGTCAAAGGGCATATCAGCACAGCTAGGCTGAAAATATGGAAAGCCAGTCTGTGTGTGTGTGCACGTGTGTGTATGTGTATATGTATGTGTATATGTGTGTATACATGTATGTATGTATGTATGTGTATATGTATGTGTGTATTTGTGTGTACATGTATGTGTCTATGTGTGTGCATGTATGTGTATATGTATGTGTGTATGTATTTGTGTGTAAATGTGTGTGCATGTAGGTATGTTCATATATGTGTGTATGTGTGTGTGTGTTGTGCATGTGTGTATTTGTGTGTCCATGTGTGTGTGCATGTGTGTGTGTTCACATACGCTGTGCACTTGTGGAGGCCAGAGGACAAGCTCCATGATTGTTCCTCAGAAATGCTCTCCGACCTCCTTTGAAACAGTGTCTGTCATTGGCCTGGGAGCTCCTCAGTTCAGCTAGACTGGCTGTCCAGTGAGCCCCGGATCTTCCTGTCCCCTCCAGCATGGTGCACGCCATCATGCCTGGCTTTTTAAATGTTGCTCAAACCTCATTCTTGCAAGGGAGGCTCATTATATCCTGAACAATCTCTCCAGCCCCTCTTCTGCTTTTTAAAATTTTGTTATTGTGTTTTGCTTTGTTTGGCTTTGTTTTGTTTTTCAAGGTAGGGTCACTCTAGCCCAGGCTGACCTGGAATTCACTATGTAGTGTCAGGCTGGCCTCGAATTCCCAGCGATCCTCCTACCTCTGCCTCCCCAGTGCTGGGATTTAAGGTGTGCACCACCATGCCCCTCGGCTCTTTTGCTGTTTTGATACAAGGTCTCCCTATGTAGCCCAGGCTGGCTTGGAACCAGTGCCCACCAGCCTAGTGGTAGGAGACCCTGATCTCCCTGCTCCAAGCCTTTCTGAGGGCTGGGATTTCAGATGTGTGCCGCCATACCTGGTTCATGTTCATTTCTCCCCTTCCCCTTCCTCTTTCCTTTTCTCTCTCCTTCCTCACCTTCTCTTCTCCCCTTCATTATCTATGGACATACCCAGATTCATGGTCAATGGGTAGTACCCTGTTTGCTGCAATTCCGTGCAGAAGCATGTGCGACTTCTGATCGCTACCCAGGTGTGGCATTGTAGAAGGCATTCTAGAAGATTCTCTAGGTGAAATTGACAAAGGAATGAGTGTATGCACTTCCTGCTGCTACTGTGATGAGTCCCCACCAACCTAGAGGCAGAGGAAAACCCAGATTCATCCGCTGGGAGTTCTGGAGGTCACAGCCCGAAGCCAATGCGCCGGGCTGAGATCAGACTGCGGGTATGGACACCAGGTTCCTGCGCCGGCCTCCTCACCTTCCTCTAGGCTGAGGGTGGGCTCTTGTTCAGCCTCACAGGCTGCCCCTCATCCCTACGGCTCCATCACCCAGCACTCTCCTCTCTGAGTTCCTGCCTCCCTCTTTTGAGGACCCACGATTATCCCAGACCCATGGGGATAACTTAGAATGACCTTCCCATGCGAAGATGCTTCCCGATGCTCAGGTGAAAGTTTTTAATTGGAAAGAAAGCGCTTTGGGGAAATTTAGGTTATCCCCCCCCCAACAGAGTAGGCATTTCCAGAGTACTTAGAAGAATCTAGGGTACTAATCATGAAAATAACAGGTACATACATCTCATTGTGCCCAGCTCCTGGTCTGGTTTTCTTTTAGGGTTCTTTAACATTTTAGAACTTAGAATGTAAGCTCCTGAGGATGCCACTTTATCGAGAGAGAAACTGAGGCATGACTGGGCCATGCAGCTGGAAACCAGTCCCACCTCTCCTGACCCTGTTCCCATCAGAACATGATGGAAAAATGAAAGCCCAGATAGGTCTTTGAGGATGTCCCCTTGGCTCATTGCAATGCGGGGAGCCAGGGGTTCAGGCTGTCACTCCCATTGGGCTTGTCTACTGTCTCGGGCGCTCCTATCTTAATTCTAATTCTAAAAATACCTGCAGTTGCTTTAAGTATGTGTGCAACCAGCAATTTTTAGACTTATAATCCACTAAGGGTTAGGAGGTAACTCAGTTGTAATGCGCATGCCTCAGAGGCATGAGGACTTGAGTTTGATCTGTTTCGTGGGACCAAGGGAAGATACCTGGGCATGAAAGAGTGTGTCTGTAATCCCAGAGCTGGGGTGACAGAGACAGGAGGATCCCTGGAGCTCAACAGCTAATCTGGCCTAATTGGTGAGCTCCAAGCCAATGAGAGACCCGGTCTCTGAGAAGGTGCATGGCGTTCCTGAAGATGACACCTGAGAATGTCTTTGATTCCGAGCCTAGGCATGTGTGAGCACTTGTAAACACACAAACATGCACACACACATGCACGCATACAAAAGCAAAAAAGGGGGAGGGGCCGGAGAGATAGCTCAGTCGTTAAGGCGCTTGCCTGCAAAGCCTAACACGTGGGTTCAATCCCCCAGCACCCACGTAAAGCCAGATGCACAAAGTGGCCCATGCACCTGGGGTTTGTTAGCAGTGGCTGGAGGCCCTAGTGCGACTATTCTCTCTCTCTCTCTCTCTCTCTCTCTCTCTCTCTCTCTCTCTCTCTCTCTCGTCTTTCTTCTATCTCTTTCTCTGCTCGCAGATAAATAAATAAATAAATAAATAAATAAATAAATAAAATATTTAAGGACACAGATTGCCTCTCATATCTCTGCCCAGGTTGTTTTAGGGTGTCAAGCTGGATGGCATTGGGGAAGCCCGCGACGGACTGGCCTGGACAGCTGCCTCTGCCCAGCAGCGGGTCCCTCTGCTCTGCTGTCCTTTCCAAAACAAGTGATGAGAGCCATGTGACTAGAGCGACATGGGGAGCCCGCCTGCTGGTGCCACCTGACTCCTCAGCAGGCAGAGCCCTTCAGGCCAGGACTCAGCAGCCACCCAGGCTAGGTTATAGGCTGCAGATGGGGGAAGCGCCTTGGCCTTCACGTGCAAAAACAACCTGCCAAGGGGGTGGGAATTGTACCTCATCCCCAGAACTCCCTCCAGGCAAGAAATTCCCCTTGACCTCTGATCTCACAGGATATTATCTGTATGAGAGGCTGTCTGCCACTGAGTGCTGTGTGACCTTGGGCTGGGCACATTCCCTCTCTGAACTTGATTTCCACCTGTGTTAATGCAAAGGTCATCTGGAGTGGATACATCCTGGGTGTTCTCCTAGTGTCCCCAAGGGCTGTGTGTTTGGCTCACAGGAATTGCTACTTGGGAAGATGGAGACAGTTGCTCATGTCACAGAGCTGGCAAGTGACACGGACAGAATCCACTCAGCCCACCTGACAAGCGTCAGCTTTAAATCCCAGCCAATTCTGTGTGTTCCCTCCGAGTCCTCAGAGCACCTGTATGAGGTTGATGTCATCGCCACCCACATTTTAGAGACAAGCCTGGGTCAGATAACAAGATTCCATCTCAAAGAGCAAACCAGGGGTTAAAAGTGCTTTCCCTGCACAAGCCTAATACCAGAGTGAAACCCCCAGAAACAGGGAAAGCTGGGCGCAAGTGACAGCTTTGCTGTGATCCCAAAGCGCCTTCACCACTGGGGGTGGGAGGCAGAGTCAGGAGAATTTGGAGGCTTGGGGGGGGGGTGCAGCTAGGCTGTCATTCTCAATGGCACAGAAGTGACTGTCTCCAAGCAAGGTGGAGGCGAGAGCTGAGTGGTAATCTCCACACACACACACACACACACACACACAGTAGGTAGAGTACTTGCCCAGCATGGGTGAAATCCTGTGTTTCCACCCCCAGCAACACATAAACCAAGCATGATGGTATTTGCCTATAATCCCAGCACTCAGGAGGTAGAGGCTAGATGTTTAAGATTATCCTCAGCTACATAGGGAGTTCAAGGCCAGCTTAGCTACATGAAACCTCTTCTCTCTCTTTCTCTCTCTCTCTCTCTCTCTCTCTCTTTCAGACAGACCACAGAACCCTTTCCAGGTGACATTGTGTCTCTCTGGACTCGTGGTGGTAATTGCTAGGAGAACAGCACGCCCCCCATGTGTCTCCCACTGAGAAAAGGTTACAGAGCACCCAAGTGGAGCTTGAGACTTGAACCCAAGACCGCCTGAGCACCGAGAGCCCGATCCTACCACAGGGCTAACCTGACCCTCTGCTCTGGCTTCCTGGGACCTCTCTCCTATAAACATTCCAAGTGCTTTGTGAACCCCCATGTCGTCCACAGTACTGGCTGCTCCATCCAGGTACCCCTTCTCTCTTCATCTGCTGGTCAGGTTCTTGTATGGGCATCTGATGGGGCCAGTGAAGGGTGACCTCTTCCAAAAAGCTGTTTAAATTCTGGTGCTCCAGGCAGAAATCAGACCTCACCATCTGTGTCCTAGAGTGGTGATGAAATGACAGAATCGAATGGCCAGGGTGGCCAAAATAATCATCGTTATCGTGGAATTTACAATCTTCATAGGGGCCATACTGTATGCATTTAACATTTATCTGGTTTTGTTTTTTTTTTTAAAAAATTTAAATATTATATCCAGAGTCATGATGCCCCTGAGTAACAACATACTAGGGCTGGAGGAACCGGGCTGACTCCTAGGTTATCCATGGTCCCCTGCCCCAAGGACTGATCCAGACTGCCCATGGAGGAGGATATCCAGTTGATTGGGGATGGGGAAGAGGGACATTGGGGAACTGGGGATAACAACTCATCGTTTGCCCACTAAATAATGTAACTCATTATGGACAATAAAAACATTTAAAATATTTATGTATTTACAAGCAGAGAGAGATAGAGAGAAGAGAGACAGATAGAGAAATGGGCATACCAGGGCCTCCAGCTACTGCAAACAAACTCCAGATGCATGCACCACTTTGTGCATCTGGCTTTACGTGGGTACTCTGGAATAGAACCCCAGTTGTTAGGCTTTGCAGTCAAGTACCTTAACTGCTGAGCCACCTCTCCAGCCCCTGGTTTTGTTATTTTGAGGCATTGCAGGGCCCAGGCTGGCCTCCACCTGCCTCCACCTCCCAAGGGCTGAGGTCACAGGATGTACCATCATATCTGACCCACGCTCAGCACCTCTGTACACTTGCTCTGTCCCTGGTAGCTATGCAGAGTAGGTGCACTTATGTTCTCCAAGTTACTTAGGGGAACCCTGGAGCTTGAAGCAAGGAACAAACTACAGTCACCCCTGCCATCCTCAAGGGATATGGTCTGAGACTCCCAGCAGATGCTTAAGGCCTGTCACAGTACTGAGCCCGATGGACGCTGTTTTCCCTAGAATATATGTTAATGAAAAAGTTTATTCTTTAGGCAAAGCAAGAGAGTGACAATAGCTAAACATGAAATAGAGCGATGATAGCAATATACTATGATAAAAGAGTTATTGAACACTTAGCAATGGGGGCTGGGGAGATGGCTCAGCAGTTAAGGTGCTCGCTTGCAAAGTCGGCTGGCCCCAGATTTGATTCCTCAGTACTCAGGTAAAGCCAGATACACAAAGTGGCGTATGCATCTGGAGTTTGTTTGCAGTAACTGGAGGTTTTTCTCTCTCTCCCTGGGTCTCTCTCTCCTTACAAATAAAGTAAATAAAAATGTTTAAAAATATTAATAATGGTTGATTTCTAAAATTTTCCACTGAATTCCTCTGGGGCCCTTCACTTGACTCTGAATAATTTAAACCATGAAAGGCAAAACTGTGGATAAGTGCAGGCATCTCTAGCCCTTCGGTGGCCCCTGGGTAAGCAGCATGTAGGCCTTGCTGTGTCGGGAACAGGGGAGTAGCAGTGGCAGCTAGAAGTGATGGGGAATGATGGAGGGAGTGGTTCCTGATCAAAGGACACAGGACACTTCGGAAGCCCAAGCCACCAAACTCATAACAAATCCATGGGCTTTGTTTGGCATGTGTATGTGATGTGCACATGTGTGTGAGGGGGGGGGCAGACACGTGTGCAGGTGCACGAGCACAGGTGTGCCCTTATGTGTGGAGTTCAGAGGTTGGTGTCATGTGACCTTAGGCAGTCCATCCCCTTGAACCTGGAAGTCACAATTCCGCTGGACTAGCTCACCTCCTGTCTAACTCCTCGGTGTTGGGATTTCAGGGGGGCTCCATCATGTCTGGTTTATATGTGGGTGCTGGCGATTTGCACTCAGGTTCTCGTGCTTATGACACAAGCATTTTGCCCTTTGAACTCCCCAGCCCTGGGGGGTGTTTTGAACCACCACGTGCAGGGTGCCTTGGGGGCAGCAAGGATGGGACACTCGCCCTCGCCAGGCTGATGGGCAAAGAAAGGGGCCCACCCAGTATGTGTTTGCTGCTGAGGAAGTACAGGCTGGATTTGTCCAGTGAGAAGACACCAGGCTCATTTAGGATTGTTGGCTTGTAACCTTGGCTGTCCTCAATCCCAGTGTGGCCTCTCTATCCCCTAGTCCAGGCCGATGGGACTGTCTCCCGGCCTTCTCCATTTGTCCTTTCAAACGAATGGCTTTCTTCTGTCTCAGTAAGGACCAAGGATTTGTGCATTTCTATGGAAACATACACATACTATACATTGACTTAGCGTTTCCAGCAGCCTGTCTTCGGAGCATCTTTCTGTGACCATGGCCTTGGTTTATAACAAGCGGGAAGGGTCTTCCTGTCTGACTAGCCTCTGTGAGGGATGAAGATTGGCAAAGAAGCCTTGGGCTTTCGGAGATCTGAGATCAGCCTCAGACCTGCCCTGGCCTCTGTGTATGACCTTGAACAAGCCACTCAGCTCACGTCTGATGCCTTCGCTTTGATTCCCTGCTTGCAGAGCGACCTTTAAACGGATGATGGAATTCATCTTTGTGTTCTGACATGGGGGGGGGGGATCTAGGAGCAGATGTGGGAGAAAGGTTGCTTTCACTTCTATCCAGCTGTATTGTCTGTGGGTTATGGAATGATCTAGAATTATCTGATGGTAGAATAATAAAAATAATACTAGTGATATACACTTCCCATGTGACCTTCTGCCACTAAATGCTTCCCACACACACATTCTCATTTAACCCAGAGCTAGGTGTTCCCCAGGCCCTACCTGAGAAAACAAATCCTACTGAAGAATTCTTAGGCTTGGCACTGCCAGGTTCATCTTGCATTTCCATTTGGCTCCACTTTTTAAAAAAAAGTACTGGTGAGGCTGGGGAGATGGCTTAGCAGTTAAAGGTGCCTGCTTATAACACCTGCTGGCCCTGGTTCGAGTCCTCTGTACACACACAAAGCCAGATAGCACAAAATGACTCACATGTCTGGAGATTTTTTTTCCCTGTAAAGCGTAAGGACCCAGGTTCGATTCCCCAGTACCCATGTAAACCAGATGTACAAAGTAGCTCATACATCTGGAGTTCCCCTGGTGTGCCCATTCTCACTTTCTCTGTCTCTGTCTCCTCATAAATGATAAATAAAAATACTTTTAAAAATATTTTAAACAGAGAGAGAGAGAGAGAGAGATTGAGAGCATACCAGGGTCTCCAGCCACTGCAAATGAACTCCAGATGCATTTGACTTATATGGGTACTGGAGACTTGAACCCGGGTTGTTAGGCTTTGCAGGCAACTACCTTAACCGCTGAGTCATCTCTCCAGACCTAAAAATACTTTTGAAAGAAATCATTCTGTGACCCACTAATGGCTTTGAGCATCATGTTAGAAGCCATGTTGAGAAGTGGGCGTGGCACGATGCACACCTTTACAGCACTCCGGAGTTTGAGGCAGGAGGATGGAGGGAGAGGACTTTTTAATTTCTGTCCTGTAGATGAATAAAGTGAGGCTCAAAGAATTTCAGTATCTTCCCCAAGGTCACACAGAGAAGTGGCGGTGTTGGCTGCGAAGCGAGCCTTCTGTTTCCAGGGCTGGTGTTCTTAACCATTAGATGGTATCCCACCAAGAATGGAGTAAGGAATAAGAAGTCCTTGAGAAGTCCTTGAATTAATGAACCTGTAAATCACTCCAAAAAAAAATAGCTATTACCTTTTTGTTGGCTTCTGAATGAACCCCCCCCACACACACACACAAAGGTCCTACCCAATCTCAAATGTCATGTGTGGGAAGTTGAGACCCCTGCCTAGACACAGAGCTATGGTCTTTAGGTCAGGGGCAGAGAAGAACTCTGGGGAGTGCTGGGCTCCTCTGAGCCTTCACACCCCAAACCTGGGCTCTAATCTAAGGCTTTCTCAGTGTATGGAGTGAGGTGGGGGCTGGGGGAGGAGAGGGAAACAGCCCGTGATCATCTCCTGCCACTTACCAGTGGTGACACCTTGGGCAGTAGGTTTCTCTCTCCTGAGCTACAGGTAGACCAGATGAACACTGGGAAGGATGTGAGTGCCTACGTCATGGGCAAACCCCTTAGCATCAGGGCTGTCCGCAGATCCCACAGAAGGATGCCCAGGTTGAGAGGCTGTGCCTGTGGTCTGAGCAGTGGAGACACCCCACATTCCACTCTGGCCACCAAAGGGGAGCACCCTGGCCAAGGTGAGTGTATGGGGGCCCTACAAGGGTACATACACATGCATACTTATTATCTGTGTGACCTTGGGGAAAGATACTTAAATTCTTTGAGCTTCACTTTATTCATCTGCAGGACAGAAATTAAAAAGTCCTTCCCCTCCATCCTCCTGCCTCAAATTGAAAACAAAATAAAACAAAAACAAAAACAAAAACCCAGGTAGCTAGCATGGAAGGGCTGAGATTACCTCTCCGCACATGCACACACATGAGCACGTACCCATACAACAACAACAAAACAGACTAAAAAAAGGAACATTTTCAACTTTTGTGGGTTCAATCATTCACATGCCTAAAACTACTTGAAAACACGGTCCTTAGAGTCAGAAGTTAAGCAGGAGCTGGCTGGAGAGCAGCATTTGAGCTATTTGGCTTTTCTTTTGCTTGCGTGGGGATATGCATGTGAGGTCTGTGGATGCGAGGTTGTGGTCAGGTGTCTCAGTACTTGGCTGAGGCAGGATCTCTCACTCGAGCCCAGAGCTCCTGACTCAGCTTACCTTGGGGACTCCCCTGGCTCTGGCTCCCACACGAGGCTTCCCTGTCCAGACAATGATTCCATGGGTGCCAGGGATCTGAACTCTGCTTCCCCTGCTACTTTACTCACTTTGCCATCTCCCCAGTTCCTGTTTGCCTTTCAAAGCCATCATTTCTTTGGTGACATAAACTTGCCCTCCACCTCAACAACGGAACACGAACTTCTTGTGTTAAGAAGGCTGGGGGTCTACTTCCACTGGGGTATGAGAGCTGGGCCTTCAAGGCCAGGGGAAATATCCCAGATAGCCAATATAGCCCCCCAGTCACCTGATCCCAGAATGTTTGCTGCAAGGTCACACATGGCTTAACAGCAGTGACCCATTCTGGAAAAGGAGTCGTGAGGTACTTCCAACCTGTGAACATCACAGCATGAAAACCTTGATAACACAAGTGTTATAATCAGCCACACGCAGCTGGGATGAATCTTCAAACCAGGTACAATTTAGGGGAGGAAAGTATTTATTGAAACTACATATTGAGGGGAAGTTCCATAACAGTGAAAGAGGCTGGCCCTCTTTCACAAGTCCAAGCAGAGAGAAAAACCCATCACCTACGTACGTCACACACAGAGAACAGGGAACAAGCAGGAAGGAGCCAAGGAGAGAATTTCTTTCCCTTTATATAGTCTTAGGATGGGGTCTTACAACCCTTCCCCAGACTTAATGGCTTCCTGAGTCTGGAATTTCCTTCCTGTACTGTCCACAAAGGAAAGGATGTTTACTTCTAGCTTCTTTGAGCTTCTTTACATCCTGCCCTTTGCTGAGAGGCTGCCTTCCTGTAAACATCCTCAGAGACCCACCCAAGATAATTATAAAGATCAAGTTGACAACAAAACCTAACCATTACAGCAGGTCAGTTAGATACGGACTTTTACTGAGATCAAGAAACAGGGGGGGTAGACTGGAGAGATGGCTCAGCAGTTAAGGTGCTTGCCTACAAAGCCTAAGGACCTGGGTTTGATTCCTCGGTGCCCACATAAAGCCAGATGAACAAAGTGGTGTATGCATCTGGAGTTTGTTTTGCAGCTGATAGAGGCCCTGGTGCGGCCATTCTCTCTCTCTCTCTCTCTCTCTCTCTCTCTGTCTGTCTGTCTGTCTCTCTCTGTCTCTGTCTCTCCTTGCAAATAAAAAATTATAAAAAAAGAAACTGGGGGACATGATATGTATGAGTTGAACATGTGTTATAAGCGAGAGTCAATACTAAGAGCAACTCAAAAGACAGTACACTGAATGAATGATCCAGTAGCGGTTACTCATTAGCGTTGCCAAGCATTGTGTCCTGAAGACACGCGCACACAATGGAATGTTACAGACATCTCAGAGATGAACCCACATAGCTATGGGCACTTAAGTTTTGACAATGACGTCAAAAGCAGGCATTAATTAAAAAGACAGCTTATTCAATAAATGGTGCCTGCAGATGGATGAAATTAGATCCATATCTCTCACTCGGTACAAAAATCAATTCAAACTCCATCAAAGACTTTAATTTAATACCAGAAACACTGAAACTGATAAAGGAAACCATGGGGAAGACACTTTAGGGTATAGGTATAGGGAAGAAACTTCTGAATAGAGAATCCCACTTGCATAGGAAATAGCTCTAAACATTGACAAATTGGGTTATATGAAATTAAAATGTTTCTTAGGGGTTGACTCACAGTTAAAGGCACTTGCTTGCAAAGCCTTGCAAAGCCTGCTGGCCTGGTGGCTCAAATCTCCAGCCACCCATGTAATGCTGGATAGGCATTCATTTGCAGTGGCAAGAGACTCTGGTATGCCCCCCGCCCCGAGACACACACACACACACACACACACACACAGCAGAACAGACAACGTACAGGATGGGAGACAAATCATTATCAGCTGTACTTTAGATAAAGGATTAATATCTAGGATATATAAAGAACTACAAAAATTAAATATTACAGAAAAACACCCCTGCAGGCTGTAGAGATGGCTCAGTTGTTGAATATGCTTCCTACATAAGCATGAGGGGCCTGAGGTGACCTGAAACTGATCCCCATAAATCACTGTGTGTGGTGGCCACACATGCCTGTAACTCCAGTTGTCCAAAGAGGAACCGAGACTGGGGACTCACCCAGCCTGTGAAAAACAGCGAGCTCTGGTATCAGTAAGAGACTCTGGTTCAGAAGGACATGTGGAAGAAGAATGGATCGAGATACCCCATATTCCACTCTGGCCACCACAGGGGAGCACCCCTGCCAGGGAGAGTGCACGGGCCCATACCACACATCCCATCACACACACACACACACACACACACACACACACACA
>PVHP010033073.1:0-19895 GCA_004024765.1 Zapus hudsonius | reverse complement strand
CTTCCTTCCTTCCTTCCTTCCTTCCTTTCTTCCTTCTTTCCTTCCTTCCTTTCTTTCTTTCAGATAGGGTCTTACCCAGGCTGACCTGGAATTCACCATGTAGTCCTCCTACCTCAGCCTCCCAAATGCTGGGGTTAAAGTCTGGCCCAGATCACCTTCTTTCGACAGCCCTCTGTGGTGCTCTAGTCCTCAGGCCTTCCTGGCTCCTTGTGGGAGAATGACCCACCATTTCTTGTTTGCCTCCATGCCTTACATATGGGTCTCATTTCTAGCAGCTGAAAATTCCCAAGGCACTAAATGCATAGCTGATCCTTGTTTTCCTGAAATGTCTACAACACTGTAAGATTTTCAGTTACCTTTGCAGAATAAACTTAGACTGATGAATGCCCATAAGGTGAGAGGAACTTCCTTCAACTTGGAGGCTGTAAAGAATCAGGCCTTTCAAATCTGCTTCTCCTGTCTCAGTGTCTGAGAGGCTCTAGTGGGCTCTGCTGAGCCCAAGGATCTCCTCCCACCTTCACTAGGAGCAAATAGGTGAATTATATTAAGAGAGTTTAAACTCCACAACTCTGGAGTAAGGGCTGGCATGTGATGTCCTATGGGCTGCATCAGCTTCAAAGCCCAGGCTGCATTTGTAAATGAAGGTTTATTGGGATAGAGCCACACTCAGTGCTGATGTGTTCTCTCTGGTTGCTTCCATGGTAAATAGCAGAGTTTAGAGATAGTATGTATAGCCTGAAAAGCCCCAAACTCTTTTTGAATAACCCTTTACAGAAAAGAGTTTCCAGAGGCTGCTTTTGAGTATTGCTTCTTGAACTTCAGTGGGTTCAGAGACCAGCTGGGAAACTCCTTAAAATGGTAGATGGGTCTGGGGAGAGAGTACCAGAGGTCAAGCCTCAGATCCCATGGAAAACAGCTAGGAGCCGTGGTGGGCAACTGTAATCCCAGCATGCTGATACTGATGAGCAGGAGAATTTTCCCGAAGCACTGGGCAGGTGCAGGAAGGAAACGGGACCTACAGTGTAAAACCCTACATCAAATGACACGGACAGTCAAGGACTGCACCTCAGATACAGCAGAAAGGAGCCCAGAGGATAAGATCACACGCTCCCTCACGTTCCCTTCATGCTGAGGACTTCAGATCTTGCTCCAGCTGAGTGCGTGATCACTGTGGTCAGGGCTTGGTGTCTGACTCACAGGTCTAGATTTGGGACTCATCCTGTTGTCTGGGGTGAGGGTGATCATGTTCTCCCAACTTCTCACAGAGCAGCCTCAATGCCTGCCACCCGTCATTGTCTTCCTCTCCTCATCCCCAGCCTTGTTATTACCAAGGATTCCTTGAGGTCTTTTTGATCTCAGAGACAAATGCAGTGAGTAAGGCTTGGACTGACCCAGGTGACATCTTGGACTCTCAGTGCCCATCCTCTGTGAGCTGTGTTCTCTCCCCCTACTCAAGGGTGAGATGGAAGATCCAGAGGCTTCTAGGCATAGTTTCTTTGGTGAGGAGAATATCAGGTTCAAAATATTAAGGAATAACACAGGCAGGGCTGGAAAGGAGGAATCACCTTTGGCAACTCAAGCAATCTCAGTGTTCACTTATCTCTAGCAATGTGCCATTTTCCCTCACTTCCTGCTTTCTTCTCCGTGTCTCTTTCCTTGCTTCTCTGGGGATGGCATCCTTCAGAATGAGTATGCCAGGAGCACTGGCTCCTGCTCTTTCCTGTACTCCATGCCTTGATGTTTCTTAAGAACGCAGCACCTTAGTCTGGGCCCCTACCTTGTACACACTGGATGCCCGTGAACTTCAGTTCTTCATTTCATAAATAAGTACATAAATCTTATGCTTCTGCCCCCAAGTCCATGGAATTTGGTTACTCTCAGGGCTCATCAAATTTGTTTCTGCTCACAGTAAGTACACCCTCACTGTAACATCTTCCAGAAAGCATTTTCCTTTGCCAATTATGTGGACAAAAAAATAACAGAATTCTTCCCATACCATATTTACTACCTGCTTTAAAACAATCCTTCTTTTTGGATTTTTTTTTTTAAAGCAAACAGCTCAGTGGGCAAACAAAAACATCCCAGTTCTCTATGACTCAGAGGTGAGGGGTGAGGAAAGTGGTTCTGCTTAAATCTACAATGCAACCAAGGGAAGCCAACATTTCAGAACATTTTCAAGTTGAAACGTTGCCATGACAACCATTTGGGATATCAAGACCAGTAACCGTGGCTCACTTCTGGATTCCAAATTCAGTTACCTGATCAGAGGTGAAGTCACAGAGCTTAAAAGTTCATTAGTTAGTCATCCATCAGGCGGTGACTCAACATTTGCTCACTTTCATGCAAACAGTAGCTGCATATTCTGGTTTGGGTATAAAAAAGGTAGTTTGGTCCTATATGTTCATTCATTTGCACACTCATTAATTAATTAAATAATTAATTAGTTCAACAGTTATTGAGCTTCTGTTAGGTGAAATGTCACATTTAGCAACATATGCTGGAGACTCCAGAATGACTAAGGCAGAGGCTGTGGCTGGAAGTTGCTCACAGTCTGGTGGGAATCTTCTTATAAATGATCTATAGCCTGATTCGTGGGAAACCATGGCCAGTTTTTCTAGGTCTCTTGACAATTTCCATTTTATACTCTTGTCGTCACATGCATGCTCACGGTCTCCTGCATGTGCCATACACTGTGCTGGGTCCTGATGTGGCTGGATCACATTGTTCTCTCTCTCACGAGCTAGCTTCTTACCCTGTCTCCCAGGCTCTAAGCTGCTTGGGGTCATGGGCTATTGGTTCATTGCTGCATCCAGAGCCCCTCGTGTATCGTCAACCAAGAACAGCTCTTCTAATGATCAAGTAAACAGAGGAAGATGGACTCTTAGAAATTGAGAACTAAGTTAATTCTCTTTGGAGGGAAATTCCAGAAGGCTTGGTAACCCTTGAGTTTTATTGATTTGGAAGATGGCTTCCCAATTTGAAATTCTCTCACTAATCCCTCCAAATTTATTATACTTGATAAATATTGACCAGGATGTAGTCTTTAAAAATTACAACTCATTTACAACTTAGCCTAACCGTGATTGCTTCTAAAGGTTATTTTAACAGTCTCACTTTTTAAATTAAAAGATTTAAAAAAATTCCTCTGTGTGTGTGTGTGTGTGTGTGTGTGTGTGTGTGTGAGTGTAGGTTGGGTGTGTGTGTGTGTGCACGTGTGCTTGTCAGCACTCATGTGAGAATGGGGCATGTGTGTGTCATGGTGCATGTGTTGAGGTCAGAAGGCAACCTTTGTGTCCTCTCCTTTCCACCTGACTAGAAGCAGGAACAAGGCTTCTCTCTCTGGATCTTGTTCTTTTACTCTTTGCTGCACTTGACCCTAGCTTTATCGCTGTTCTCCTGTCTCCCTCCCATCTGGCTGTCAGTGTGCTGCTGTCACAGAAGCACACATGGCTTATATTTTTTTATGTGAGTTCTAGGAAGGATTGGCTCTGGGTTCTCAGGTTTAAGCAGCGAGCACTTTATCCACTGAGCCATCTTCCCAGATCGGAAACAATCCATTTTCTTTATTTTCTTCTAATGGCTTCCATGTGTTGGCTCTGGTTCCTTCTTATGGGACTTGTGTTTTGCATATGTACCTGTCTGTTTACATTTCCACTGGCGGGGGGGTAAGGAGGAGACTGTGACCTTGAAAAGGCAAGTCTTGCCAATCTGAAGAGGAGAGTGTCATGGCCTGGAACATTCCAGCCTCTGCTCCTCTGGTTCTCTCAAAATCTAAAAGATTTTATTTAAAAAATTAGCAGGGGAAGTTATTTTAATTACTATTATTGTGTTAATTTTATAATGAAGTTTCACTCTGTATTACTGTATTTTTGTTGTTTTTCAAGGTAGGGTCTTGCTATAGCCCAGGCTGACCTAGAATTCACTATGTAGTCTCAGGCTGGCCTTGAATTCACGGTGATCCTCCTACCTCTGCCTCCCGAGTGCTGTGATTAACGGTGTGCATCACCACATCCAGTTACTTATCACTTTTGAAATAAGGTTTCACTCTGTTTCCAGGGTGGCCTGGAACTCACTAGTTTCGGCTATCCTTGAGTTCAAAGCAATCCTCCTGCTTCAGCCTCCTGAGAGGTGGGATTGTAGGCATGAGCAACCATATCTGCTTTGAAATAATTTTAATTTAAAATATACTTATAGACATTTTCTAGCTCACTTTATTTTTATCTATTCACTCACTCATTTATTCAACAGAAGTCTATTGAGCACAAAGTAGACATTCAAGAACTATTTTTGAAATAAACTGAAATTTCATGCAGAATAATTATAAACATGAATCACTTCAGGGGTCTATTTTAGACGTTGTTTTTGTCAACACACATTAATAATTAGAAATAATTGCACAATAGAATATCCTTATAATCCTTATAATATACTCATGGCATGGATCCTGAGGACAGTGGTAATCCTGGGCAGGGTTCCCTTCCTGGGTGTGGTGGTTTTGCTGGTCTCTTGGATCGAAAGTGGGATGTCACTGGCCTGACCTCAGCTAGGAACCAGCTATGGTAGAGGACAGGGGCACAAGCTGGTGGTTGCTCTCTCTCTGTTTCACTGGGTGCTCTCAGCATATCTAGGAGACGGGTGCCAGACATGATGTACTGCTGAAATCCAGGCCCTGGAAAGGGAGGCAGCGGTTTCCTGGCTGGTCCTGGAGCTTCTTTTCAGGCCCTGCCTCCCACTAACCTGCAGCCTTCCTTTCCAGCCAAAATCACATGATTCTGGCTTCCAGGTAGAAGATCAAGCAGCTCTGCTCAGCAGAAGAATTCTTCTGCTTCCCTGGGGGTGGGGGTGTCATCTGAGGTCTGTCATCTATGTGTTACCCCAGCACTGGGGCAGAGTTTGCAGCAGAGTGGGGACTTTGGGTTGAATGATTGGATAGAAGATAATCACTCTTTTTGTTTGCTTACCGTCTGGTCTCCCCAGCACAAACTCTATCCCTAGCCAGGAAGGTCTATCTTTCCTTTCCACCTGGCCAGCAGATTACCTGCTTCTTATCTCCATGAAAGCTGTGTCTTCTCCCTAAGAGTTCTGCCTTCAAATCCTCATCCATTGAAATCCATTCCCTTCATCTGGTGGGAAGGGGTTTTAGATCTGGGCTCTGGTATAGGAGTGTGAAGTCTCTCGTTTGTAAATTAGAAGCAGTGATGGTTTCTCTTTCAGAATTGTTATTAAAGTAAAATGAATCATGTGCTTAGAGCTGTGCCTGGTACATAGTAGGTGCTTTATCAAGGCCAATTGTTGTTCATGTTGTCTATGGTGATGTGCAGTACACAGGACCTAGGATTTGCTCTCAAGACTCTCCCAGTTCAGTTGGTGAGGCAGGCTTTAGGCTCCTTTTCCCTAAGACCTTTCTTGCCTGTTCTAGACCCTGTAAATTCTCCTTTTCATAGCCCTTGTTTCCTACATATCTGCATAGAACTATCCATGGAGTTGTTAGTGGTGCAACCTTGATCAATTGGGTCCTAAGTAACCAGTATCCTTAAGTAATTATATTTTGCTTTTGAGGAAATAAAAGTGCATGATTACAAGATGAGTCTAAAAGAGGAATCTAGAAAAAAAAACTGTCCTTAACATATGGCACAGCCTTCTACTCCTGTCCACTTCCTAAGGCCATGGTCCCAGGTGTGGGACACTGAGAGCCAGCGGGGATGATGGCTCTAAAGCACTTCTTCGAGACGAGCCTAGAGACCAGGGTCCCAGGCGTAGTCTGTCCAAACAACAGCCCAGTGAGGCACAGAGAGGGAAAGATGTATTTTTTCTGATGTCATACGGGGGCAGAGTAGGGCTACACTCCCAAGTTTCTTGGCTTCTGATTTGGTTTACTTCAACTCTTTGGGGCTGCTTCTGTTTAATTTAAATCTCTCATTGGAAAGCAGAAGAAAATCTTTTAGGAAGACTTTTTCAATACTTTTTTTTAAAGAAGCTTGTGACTTTAGTCCTCATTTAACCCCAAATGTCAGTTAGTTGATTGGCAAAGGCAGTTTTCTTTCTCTTTTCTCCTTCTGGGGACTGAGCAGCCAGAGCAGATTCACACAGGGGTTTATCTACAGGTCACCATTAAGCTTCCTCTTGGAACACTGGCCTCTGTGACTCACCTGGGTTCAATTTGAGAACTGACCTCATATCCTCAGGCTTTCCACCACTGTCATATGGCAGGACAGAGGGGCTGCAAGCATTCAAGTCTGACTGGTGTAACGTTTGTGGGGCCCCTGGGTTGCCAGAACAGTACCTTGTTCCTTAGCACAATCAGAGTCATTTCAGGTGACTTGTGCCAACATGGCAGAGAAACAAGCATCCAGTAATCATTAAGCCAGCGTTGGCAGTGTGTTCACACTGACTGTCTGTAATACCCACTGGACAGGTTTTGATGAGGCAGAAGTAACACAATGTCCGACTTCAAGAAAATCTGACGTGCGAAATCTCTCCTTAGCTGACCAAGAAGTTGGAGGTCATTTTTATTGCAAGAGAGCGTCCTTGAGACTTGCTTTAAGTAACGACCCCTGAAATGCCATGGATCAATGGGTGCATATGGAATATTATTAAACATTTCTTAGAACAGTGTTGGTTCTATAAATTTTTACCCAGTAAAAGAAATGCCAAACAGATTTCTGAGCACTGGTGTTATTACTACTTTACCGGAGTTAGACAAGTGAGTTCTCAGGAAGACCTTGGTAAGAGGTGGAGAAAGGCTGGAAAAGAGGGAAAAGGCTTGGTGCTAAGGAGGCCTCCATTTCTCTCTTCGAAGCCTGGGAGTCATGGTATCATGCCAATATGAATGAATTCATTCTATTCCAGGCTGTATCAGTTTCATTCTAATTACTGGGAGAAAATACCCAATTAGAAGCTGCTTAAGAAGGAAAGGGTTTATTTTCAGCTCACTGTTTTGGAGGAAGTCTATCATGGTGGGAAAACATGGCAGAAGCAGACAGCCTATGTCACATTGCCAAATCAGCAGAGAAGTAGAGACAGAGCACCTCAAGGCCTGTCCCCAGTGACACACTTCCTCCAGCAATGATCTATCTTCTAAAAGTTCTACAACCTTTCCAAATAGCTCCATTCACTGGGGATTAAGTATTTAAATATAAGAGTCTATGGGATCATTTTACATTTAAAGCAACACAGCACCTCTCTCAAGTGGCTGCACTTGGTCTACAGCTCTTGTATCACCTGCCTTTTGCATTTGGGGATTTTCGTTCTTTCTATTATAAGTGCTGATTTTCCCATTTTTTTAAGGTGGGAGGAGAAAGGAAGCTTGCAGATAGCGTTCCACCTTGACTGAAAAACAACAGCCCATCCCACCCCTCTTCACACCACATGGGTGCGCCTTTCCACAGGACCAACACAGGACACTGCACTCAAGAAACTGCACGCCGCTTGTTCTAGAAGGCATTTAGAAATGGTTGAAATGACATTCCAATCAATCAAAACAATAAAATCCACATGCTTAAAATGACTCAAGCTACTGCTCTGTCTTCTCTCCTGCCCTTTTGTGGAGGAAAGCACCACATAAGGAACATTATAATACTTAATAAACAAACTTCAGTTATTTACTGATTTCCTTACATGAGGAAAATCATTTAATATTGCTCAAATGTCCTAAGATAATGGAAGATGTCCAGCAAAATCCTGACTCTGGATGAACTTCCTGAGATGAGTCAGAGGGAAAAGGATGAAGAGGTCCCAGTGCTTAATAGTTAATGTTGGAGGAGATGAGAGGCAGCATGTGTCTTTATGCACAGGCACTATGGGCAAAGGCCTGCTAGGTCAGACCAGGAAAGGTTTCCACTGGGGGGAGTGGGTGGTGGACGGGGTGGGGGTGGATTCAGGAATTTTTTTTTTATTATTAGGGGAAACAGAGTTATGTGACATATTGTCAATTGGGAGCATGCTCTTGGCGAATCTGATAAGTAATTTTTATGGATTCAATCCATTAATGAATTCTTACTCCTCCCCTGGGTAAAATGTTGGCCTTGATCATATGACAATGCAGGGGAGTAAAAGGAAGGATTGCCGTCTCCAATGAAGCTTGTAGACTAGTTGGAGATCGGCTCATTGTGCTAAAATGTTGATGATAATGTTAGCAGTGAAACCACCACCTAACACTGTGCTGACCACCTCTCATTGTTTTGTAGGTGTAAATTTATTTTATCTTTTCCTAGACCCTTCAATCAGGTGCTCTTCTCACCACCATCCTATGGATATAGAAAGTGAGCTTCAGAGAAGAGCCATTAACTTTCATGGATCTAATGTCTGGCCTCCACAGCCTGTTCCTTCCACTACAACAGGATTAGTAACCACCTTTCTGATCTTCTGTTGATTGTTGAGCTGGATTCTATTAGTCATCTGTGGGTCTCCAAGGCCTCGGCAGAGAGCTCTCTGAGGATATTGGGAACGGAGCAGGGTTGTCTTAGGAGATTCCTGGGAAACTCTTGAAGGCACTGGCCATTCTCTCTGCAAGGCATGTTATAATCCCAGGTTGGCTACCCTGGGAGTGCTTTTGGAGCACTGTAGATTACTATTACAGCAAGAATATACTAACTGGTAATGAGTAACAAATGACTAGCTTCAGGCTGGAGTGGCCAAGGAAACATCCTTCAGGAAAGTCCTTTTGCCTCAGGTGGGACTAGTTCTTCACAATTCTGGGGTTCACTGAGACCTTCACTGTTCCAATATGGAAATGGAAATAATCAATTTACTATTTGATGGATAACTTATTTTTGTACTTACATTTGTATTATTATGCCAATTTGCTAACAGAATCAAGTGGATTAGGTAATTTCCCCCATTTAAAAAAACAGTATTTTTTTTCTAGGTAGGGTTTCACACTAATCCAGGCTGACAGGGAACTCATTCTGTAGTCCCAGGATGGCCTTGAACTACAAAAATCCTCCTACCTCTAGGCCTCCCACATGCTAAGACTAAAGGCATGTGTCACCATGCTTGACTTAAAACCTCTTTTGAGATAAAAATTTTGTCTTCTTTGAGGTTACATACTTAAAAATATTATTTATTCTTTTTATTAGTGTTTTCATTCATGATTTTTAAATCTAAGCATTTGTACACATGTGCTACAGCACACATGTGGAGGTCAGGGGCAATTTCGCTGCTAGTCCTTGCTTTCCACCTTGTTTGAGGCTGGGTCTCTTCTGTTCATTGCTGTACATGCCAAGCCTGAGAGCTTCTGGGATTCTCCTGTGCCTGCCTCCCATCTCACTAGAGGAGGGTTGGGAGTATAGATGGTTGCATCTGGCTTTTATGTGGGTTCTGGGGATTGGAAATCTAGTGGTCACGCTTGCATAGCAAGTGCTTTTACTCAAAGAGACATCTTTCAAGCACCTCATTCATGTTATACACCCACTATGCTTCTTTTTATTTCACCCAATATTAGTAGGTGACCCAAGAACAGAAAAAGTGTCCTAGATTGTCACTGGGTGTTACAGTTATCTTCTTGTGGCTGGGTAAAGTACCTGATCGAAGAGAAGCTTGTGGGAGGAAAGGTATAATTTTGGCTAATAGTCTGGAGGGGAGGCTCCATGATGTCAGGGAAAAGATAGTAAAGTGGAGGCTGGACATCACATAATGTCAGCTAGACAACAGAAGCAAGAGAGTGAGCTGAGTTCTGGCAAGGGGAAACTGGCTATAACATCCCTAAACCCACCCCCAACAATGCACCTCCTCTAGTACTCACAAATTTGGATGGGAATCAAATTTCAACACACATGAGTTTATGGGGGACACCTAATTCAAACCACCACATTTTGCCTCTGCCCCCATAAACTTATGAATAACCATAATGTAAAATGCAATAGTTTTATCAATACCAATACTATTCAAACATCCCAATAGTCCAAGGTTTCTTAACTGAACTATAAAGCAAACATTACATAATGACACAGAGTGAACCTTCACACTACAAAAGAAAAGACTGAACCAATGCAAGATATAAAACAAACAGGGCAAATATCAAATCCTGTAGCTCTTAGTCTTACATCTCTAATCAGTGACAAAGTCTTCAGCTGAGCTGCTTATAGCCCAGGGAAGACTCCACCCTATGCCAGAAGCTCCCCTTGAAAGCTGCTTCACAGTCCTGGTAGTTTCAAAATCCTGGTTCATCCTCATGGTTCTATCAGGCCTCCACACAGGGACTACAACAACCCTACTCCATATTACCCAGTAGCTGTTTAAAAAAAATTAGCCACATTGCAAATCCAATGACCTTTTCTCTCCTGTACTTGTTATACTCCATAGTACCAGGTGAGTTACCAAATTTGTTAATCTAGTGGGGAATAAAGAGCAGGACATTCCTTCAGCATTCAGGCCTCCTACTTTCAAAAGAGTCAGCTGTCTCAATGCAGAACAGATCAATGGTTTTAATCTCTTAAACAATTGCAACTGGATGGCACTGTCTCCAACCTAAAACTTTTATTTCTTTCTATGCCATACCATCTGCTCACACCAGTCCATTTATATACAATGCAATAGTATATAGGTTCTCAGGACAAGGGAAAATTCAGTAAGCCTTTCACACAAACTGCCTCTAGCCCAATCCAAACCAAGTTCTTTCTTTCCCACATAAGCAAAGCTTACACAGTCCCCAGTTCTTGCTACATTTAGGTCTTTCTACTCTGACCAGAATAGTCCATCATACTGCTTATAACACTAAAAGGTATCTCTTTGGCCAAGGTTTTAAATCCTTCCATGCTCCTCCCACAAATCAGTTTCAAATGGCCAAAAGCCACACAGTCAGTCAAGCTTCTGGAAGAAATAACCCCACTCTCCTGGTACCATTTTAACTATTACAGTTACCTTTGCATTGCTGGCACAAAACTTCTGACCACAAGCAGCTGATGAAAAGAAGGGATTTATTTTAGATTACAGTCTTTATGAGAAGCTTTATCGTGCAGGGTAAAGGATGGCGTGAGCAGAGGCTGGACATCACCTCTGTCACAGCAGATTTAGTCAGGTTCAGGTAAGAGGGAGCTGACTATAATACCCCAAAGCCTACCTCAACAACACACATCCTTTAGCAAGGCTCTACTACCCAAATTACCATCATCTTGGAATGAAGCACTCATAACATGAGTTTTTGGGGCATCACCTAATTCAAACCACCACACCAGTCATAGATGTTTATGGTGTATGCATGTGTGAAGAGTGACTGCAGGGAGGTGTGGAGGAGACTTCTCTGTGTTAGTTGTTTATCAGTCACAAGATGAACATTTGTCTCTTATGCACTGCTGATGAGGGCCCATTCTCCAAGACATAGTCTGCTCTGTCTTAGAGTCTTGCCCAGAGGTAGAGGGTGTATAGCTCAGTGGTAAAGTGTGTTTATGGCATGTGTACCCTGGATTTTATTTTTAGCATCACTAAGAAAAGAAAAGAAAAGGATGAAGTTGGAGTGTAGATCATTGGTAAAGGTCTTATCTGGCATGTCCCTAACCCTGGCCTCATCACATCACCAAAACAACAACTACCACCACCGCCACCAGAGTTTTGTTACTCAAGGTGTGGTCTGGCATGTAGCACCTTGATCTTACCTGCATGTCTGTTGGGAGGCATAATTTCAGGTATGGTTAGAGACCTGCTGAGCCAGAATCTGTATATATTCAGATCATGGAGGTTTTCATATCCACAGGGAATTCTGAGAAATGGACTAAGCTTCTGGCCTTTGAGGCAACCTATGTGAAGTTATAGCCTGACTTTCAGGTAGATGCTGCTGATAGCAAGTAGTGTGCAAGGTAAGGGTGATTTTGACTTAATTCCTTGCACTGCCCCACACTCCAGTCAGTCACAATAAGAATTCCAAGAGTAGCTAACATGTACTGACATGACACAGGACTTCTGTCAACTGCTTTCTTTCTCTAGGGTCACACTTGGAAGCTGTGACTTCTCTTAGGTTCTTATCTTCCATTCCACATTTGTGCATTTTCCCGCTCTCTCGGGCAATTTCACAGTAGCCCTCACCTCTTCATGGGAACCTGATGTGTTGTCTTTCACTCTATGCCTGGGTGGCCTGCGTAAAACCAAGGAAATCTCCCTTCTGGCTTCTATCATCCATGCCCATGATGAAAGCATGACTAAAATGAAAAGTGTTCTTTCAAGAGAGGTTGAAAAATTTGCTGGAACAGTGCTAGTGAAATGGTCCCCAGGAGGCCTTTCCCCACTCTTCACTAATTCATAAAACTTTGGACGCACAGATGAGAAGTTGAGTTTAATCCTGTCTTGAAGGAAAGTTATCTAGAAGAGCTGAAAAACACCTCGCTGAGTTCTTTTTTTTTTTTCTTTATTTTTTTCCCTTTCTTCCTGACCACATGGTCCGTATTCTCTGCCAGCTTTGCCTGGTCCATGATGGATGGGCCTTTTTTTTCTTCTTGCTGGCCTTTTTGATCCTCTCATCCTCTCTCTGGGGGACCAGGATGTTGGGTAAGTAGTTCTGCAGGAGGCATCATCTATACATGTGGGGTAGACTTCAGGCATAGCATCTTGAGGAAGACTTTGACTTCTATCAGACTGATTTATGGTCATGACCTAACCTGGCCTTGTTTTTTTGCTCATTTTTCCTTCCCAAAACAAACTTACACCACACAGCATGTTTTTCCTGTTACCAGAGTTGATGACACTGTGCGTGACTCCTCTGTTTTATTGAGTGGAGCCTTACCTTCTTGGAAGCTGTAGGGGCTTCTTGGACTCTCACTCCTGACTTTCATCCCTTAGAGGTACAGAACTCTGCCATGGGGATTTCTTGGAAGTGTGGCTACACAGTGATGTCTGTGCCAAAGGCAGCATTTCTGCCCAGACCTTACCTTCACCTCCTACCACCATGGCCTGTTAAGTGAACTCTTCTGTGAAAATCTGCCAAGGATGAACTTTCCCTCCAGGGTGGGGCATTGCCCAAGACAAGCGCTCAGTAAGTTTTATCACATGTACTGTCATCCAGCTGTGTAGGATCCAGAAGGAAACAGATCATTATTGAATGGTGGGGCAAAGCACATCTAGTACACTGGTGAAAGTCAATCCCTTGTAGCTGCAGGGAGGGAGGCATGCTTGAGCCCTTCCTATTCATTTCTCCCCATCACATGCAATTTCAGACTTTTGGAAACACCCTAGGGGTCAGCACTCCCATGAGTCTAGTTGATTTTAGTAGCTGAGGGAGTACAATGCGGGAATAAAAGCCTATCATTCTTTGACCTTGTGGGAAATTCAATATCCATAATTATTAAGATACTAATTAATTATTATGTCTCAAATTTCTTAGAGACTAATTAAAAACAGTACAACAGAAATACTAGCAGAATAAGCTATCTATAGCAGAAAATCACTTTGCTGAAGATAATCATGATCAAAGCCTCCCCAGCAAGATGAAACCTGGCAATATTTTTCTTACTTCTTTTTGGTGTGTGTGTTGGGGGCGGGGCAAACATACGTGTGGAGGCCAGAAGTCCATGTCAGGAATCTTCCTCTGTTACTCTCCACCTTTTTTGTCCAGGAAGGGTATTTCACTGAACCAATAAGGCTAGACTAGTTAATTAGCCCTGAAGATTCCATGCTTCTATCTCCCTATAGTTAGGATTATAGGCACATGCCACTATTCCCAGAATCTTGCCTGGTTGCTGGGGACCAAACTCAAGTTTTCATTTTAGAATGACAAGTACGTTACTCACTGCACTATCTCCCCTGCCCTAATTTAGGGTAATCTTTGAAGGGAAACCCAGTAGCTAGGAAACATTTCAGACAATAGGACAAATAGGATGTCACTTATTGGGTGGAGACTGCAGGGCTGGTGTTAGAGAAGAGATAGTGGACCAGAGTGGTTAGAACGGGAGACATAGGAGAATGGAGTCTCAGAGCATTGTTCATAGCCTTGGGCCTATGTTGCCTCATGCAAGGGGCACTTTTGGCTTCTTCGTTTGTTTGATTGCTGAATTAACAAGGCAGAATGTTCCTAAAATAGAGATGTTCCTTTGTATTGTGGAAGTAAGAAAAAAGTACTTACCCCATTTTTTTCATTGACTTAAAGCAAAAATGCCAGACTGTGGGTTCCTGAGTTGGTTCAATTTCTACTGGCTTCTACAACGCCCAGATAACACTTTTCCTCCTCATTATGGTGTGAGAAGCATGTGGAAGCATCATGCCCTCTGTTCAGTGATTGGGTAATTGCTTTCTGTCAAAACCATCCGACAAGATTTCAGGAGGAAAGAAGGGGGATTTCTGGTGGAGAAGGAGGCAAGCCTCCAGCAGTGGAGAGATGGGCATGGCTACTTGAGGAACTCCCTCACTCCCCCTGTGTTGTAGTCTCTTCAAGCTCAGGATCTGGTTTCCCCAGTTACACATATAGTCAGGAAATCTGTAAAAAAGAGGAAGTCAAAATGGAAGTCAGTTTCCAGCTTCCCCTCACCTGCTCCACCTTGGGGTCATTGTACTGACTTCACCATAATAAACATCCAGTGCTTTGACGTCCAGAATTGAAACCTGGCTGTTCTGAATCACAGAAGATGCTCTGGGGCCATCCAGAAGTGGTACCAGATCTCCAGCAAAGCAGCCTGTCAATGTAGGCTTTGGCTAATAGAACGGTCAACAGCTGTTCTCTCCTCCAGACTCTTTGCAGGTGCCAGTGCACATCTGTGGATCTTTCCAGGAGCCAGAGAAAGAACGTAGTCTTAATTTATTAAGGTCGTACTCACCAGTTGATGTCACTCTTCTTCCTCCCAGACAATAACATTTTTAAAGAAGGATTTGAAATTTTTTAATGTAGTAGAAAGGACGTGGACTTTTTGGTTGAATAAATTTGGTTTTCATCCCTGCCTCTGGCACTTGTTAGATGTGAGGCTGAATCACTCACCCAATCTCTGATGCTCAGCTTTTGGTCTTGAAGGATGGATACTGTGATTGAGCTCCCGCAGTTGTGGTAGTTTAATGGGGCTAGTGTATGAGCCACCATGGGAACATAGTGGGCATTTAAGAAAAGATAGTTCAAGTTTATTTTATCTTGGCATAAGCATCAGAGCTCCTGAGTGTAAAGAATGAACTCAAGAAAGTGAAATAAGCAGTATTGTTCCTACACAGGGTCTACACTTAAATTTTTCCCTATTAAATAGTTATTTGTAACACTCCAGCTATGAGGTTCACACGTTATTAAAACTTTTCACAATTACCCTGTGGTATTATATTCCAGTTTGAGAGAACTTTATCCTTGCGAATAACTGACTCTATTACTTCCAAAAGCTAGTAATTAATAATAGTAGTGAACTTGATGCAAATGATTTTTCTTAAAGACACATGAGTTTATTGTCTCGTTAAGAAATCCATGGTTTCTAAATAGAGCTTCAATGAGCAATATTAAGTATGATTCTTCAATTTACTTTGTTTTCCATCTAAACTCAGTTTTAAAATAAAGTAAGGTATTTGAACAAGTTTAGATTTAGTAAACATTGATACATAATAGAAGGCATCTGGAAGCAAGAGCTGAAACAATTATTCTCAAAGTTTTAAGACGATGTGGTTCACATATTTGGCTCCAATCCCACCACCATCTTTTGAGTTACATCATTTGATCTGATTTCTCTAACCATGGGCTATCATAGTTCAGTTTGGTGATGAGTGATTTCATAAATCACATTCACGATCTGGTCCCTCTGTTCTTCCCAAGAATGTGGCTTTGATGAATAAACAACAGTTATAATGTGTTTGCTTCTACCCCATGTACATCCAAAGTTATAAAATCTCAGTGTTGCACAGTGCCTCATTTTACCACGTATATTGTGTTGGCTCTGGTTGTGTTGGTTCTGTCAGCTTTTGCTATGCTAGACGGAGAAGAAAGAGGATGTGTTGATTCTGTCATTTTCCCTTTGCAATAAAGTTTAACTTCTTTCTGCTTGATGGAGCCAGGTGAGCAGGGCTGAGGGTCCTCCCTGAGAGCTTGTGGGGAGCCGTGGCAGGCTGCTCTGTGGTCTCAGCTTGTAGAGAAAGAAAACAGTACTAAAAAGCAGACCTGGAGGGGACAGATTTGAATCTCGGGGTCAATGATTATTGGTGCTCAGGTAAACATCTGAAAGCTCAAAACCTGGAGTGGAGGTAACACTTGGCCCATTAAATCAGAAAACAATGTCACATGATCTGCATCGAAGCTGCATGTACTTTAGACAGAGGGAAAAGGAGGCACTTGGCAGCTTAGATCTGCCTTTCTTTTTAGTCTGGAAGTGTTGGAACTGGTTCCTACTGGTTCACTTAGAGCCAAATGCACAATTCTCTTCCCAGTCCATGCACAGTGACATTGTCTGGTATCCTACAACTGGCCACTGGAGGGAAATTTCTACCACAGAAATTGGCAAATACTGAAAACTTGCAACTTTATTACAAATTGTATGGCTTTCTATGAGATAAATAGAAATAATTATTTCATTGATAATTTTATTGATAATTAAAGTTCTATATATAGCAAGGTGTTCAAACTTCAATTAGATCAAATTAGTTCTCTAAAAATTATATAATTATGAAATCATATGCATTATATATATAAAATCAGAGGTTTACACTTCATCTCATACACACGTCTGTATGTTTTGCATAAATCATAGTCAGTATGCTTAGCATAAATATTCAAAACCAAATAGACTTCAGAAATCTTAAAAACCAGTGTATAGCTGACAGATTAGGAACTCCATGGTACTCATTAAACACTGTGGTACTTTTGCTCATAGGTCAGCAGTTGGACATAATTACATCTGTACAATGCTTGTTAAAATATGAAGAAAATACAAAACAGGAGAACATAATATTGGTTCCAGTAAGATTATTTTATGTTTATTTATTTATTTCTTTTGCAAGGATAGGGAAGGAGGAGAGAGAGATAGAGAGAGAGAAAGAGAGAGAGAGAGAGAGAGAGAGAGAGAGAGAGAGAGAGAGAGAGAGAGAGAGAGAGAGAGAGAGAGGAGGGGGGAGAATGGATGCATCGGGGCCTCCTGCAACTGCAAATGAAATCCAGAAGCATGCATCACTTTGTGCATCTGGCATTGAACCCAAGCATTCAAGCTTTGCAAGTAAGCACTTTAGCCACCCGATATTTTTATTTATTTATAAGCATACAGAGATAGCATGAAGAGAGACAGGCAGAAAGAATGGGTGCCTTTGGCTTTATGGAGGTGCTGGGTAATTGAACCAAGGCCAGCAGGCTTTGCAAGCAAGTGTCTTTAGCTGCTGAGCCATCTTCCTAGCCCACCAAGAAATTTTTAAAGAAGTTTTAAATTTTTTTTAAAGACAAACAGCATGATAACAGCACAACTTAATTGCTATAATTATTGGGTCAAGTAGGAGCTATTTTGTTATAAATAACTTATTTAAATTACAAGTTATTAATTTGTTAGAGAAAGGAGAGGATATTCTACCATTTATGAGAACATAGTTAATTTGAAAACATTTGCCTGCTATGAGACTGGACAATTCATGGCTTTTAAATCTAGACCATCTTCAAACAAACACTGCTGGCTAGAATAATATAGGATGTTAGTGGATGCATTAAGATGGTTCTTTAACAGTCTAGGGGAGCACAATCATTGATATTAACCCAGGTATGTGATCCGAAGATTAGTATATCACTTCATCAACTAATTATCAATATAAGAAACCATATTAAGCCTTTCCATGTAAGTGTGCTGTTTCCTTTTAATTTACAGTGACAAATAGTTGGGAAACATTTGTTTCTGAGACGAGGTCCTCAGCAAGAGATGGTGCCTCTATTTAAGATGGCTGCTGAGAGCATTCAGGGCCTCCAGGGTACCTTTCTTCCATGGTCCTGCCACATCTGTCCTTCCTATGTGTTCCTGCCTTTGTTTACTCAGGTGTATTTATTGTCCTTTGTCTGCTCTGAACAGGGTGGGGAGGCAGTGAAAGGCAGGCCTTCATTTATCTGGAGACATCTGCTTGTATACTGTTATGGGTATTACTGGGTACAGTCATGCTCATACCTATTTACTTTTTTTTTAAGCTAGGATCATGGGGCTAATGCCAGTTTGCATTTTTCTGGGCAATATTTGTTCTTTGTGACTGACAGCTACACCAGAGGGAAATAACGGGCTAGGAATGATGTCTGCATGATGCTTTCTTCTCTGAGATACCTTGACTCACCAACACCTTCTTTTCTTTATGGGAATTCACATTTGAATACTCTAGAGAGAAAGTGACCTCTGAGGCAATTAAGGACACAGAAATCACCAAGACAGTCCTCACAGAGGTCACCTCTGTGGAGTGGGACACCTGTGGTGCACAGCATGTAGGACCTCTGAGAACATGAGTACCAAGAGGGTAGGAGAAGGTTGTCATTTGCAGAAACTATGGCTGCCCTCCTGGCATCTGAGGGAAGGTCTCAAAGTCAGAGAGCAAGAAGGATGTGCATGTGAAGTGCTGGAGGAAGGTCATCATCTGAGTTGCCCATTCACTTCCTGGCTTCTATTTTTGGTTATTTTGAAATACCACTATAAGCCAAATTGGATGGAACCTTAAATCAGCTTCCTTTTGTGGATGAAATCTTCCAGATGATCTGATATGGCTGCCTTGAGAAAGACAGCCCAGGTGGGAATGTGTATTAGTTTTCTTCCAATTGGAAGTTGATATTCTTGCTTTTCACATTCTTTCTTCTCCCTTTCTCCTCTCCTTCTGTATCTGGTATTTCTCCCCTGAATTCTATCTTCTTTCCCAGGTGTGTTTGATAACTGCTCCCACACGGTCAATGACAAGGGCTGGGCCCTGGGGATCCGCTCAGGGAAGGACAAGGGAAGGCGGGATGCTGGTTTCTTCTTCTCCCTCCGCACCGACCGTGTGAAGAAAGCCACCGTCGTGACTAGCCCCAGTCGCTACCAGCCAGGCACATGGACTCACGTGGCGGCCACTTACGACGGACGGCGCATGGCACTGTATGTGGATGGCACGCGAGTGGCTAGCAGTCCTGACCAATCTGGTCCTCTGAACAGCCCTTTTATGGCATCTTGTCGATCCTTACTCCTGGGTGGAGACAGCTCTGAGGATGGGCACTATTTCCGTGGATACCTGGGTACACTGGTCATCTGGTCCACCGCCCTCTCACAAACTCACCTCCAGCACAGTCCCCAGCACCCAAGTGGGGCAGAGGCAGAGTTAACCAATCTGACCCTGACAGCCATTTTTGACCCCCTGAAGGAACAGTGGGTCCCCTTTAGAGATGAGAAATATCCCCAGCTGGAGATTCTCCAGGGCTCTGAGCCACAGCCTGAAATTTTGTCACCTTTACAGCCCCCACCTTGTGGGCAAACAGCTTGTGACAATGTGGAGCTGATCTCTCAGTACAATGGCCACTGGCCCCTTCGGGGAGAGAAGGTGATCCGCTACCAAGTGGTGAACATCTGCGATGACGAGGGTCTGCATCCCATGGTGAGCGAGGAGCAGATCCGCAGGCAGCACCAGGCCCTCAATGAGGCCTTCAACGCCTACAACATCAGCTGGCAGCTCCATGTCCACCCGGTCCACAACTCCACCTTGCGCCACCGGGTCGTGCTGGTGAACTGTGAGCCCAGCAAGATAGGCAATGACCACTGTGACCCTGAGTGTGAGCACCCTCTCACGGGCTATGACGGGGGTGACTGCCGCCTGCAGGGCCGCTGCTACTCCTGGAACCGCAGGGATGGGCTCTGTCACTCAGAGTGCAACAATATGCTGAATGACTTTGATGATGGGGACTGCTGCGATCCCGAAGTGACCGATGTGCGCAAGACCTGCTTTGATCCCGACTCACCCAAGAGGTAAGGCATTCACTGGACCTTGGGGTGTTCTACTTATAGGGTTCATTTCTAGTGTTGCTTTATCCTTTGACTTCT
>PVHP010033072.1:0-19903 GCA_004024765.1 Zapus hudsonius | reverse complement strand
TTAATTTGGTTTCTGGTCAATTCATAAAATTTTTTCTTCTATAAAATCCTTGTAACACATGAGAAAGAGCGGAGACAGGAGGATGACAAAATGCTTAATTGGCTAATAAAATTTCCTCCTTCTGGGTTATTGATCATGCTTGAATATTAACTATGATACAGATTTGTCTTTCCAGGTTAATCTCGATAAGTTTTGAAAACTCTACCAATGAAAAAATTGCCATATACATCCAAAAGTTTCAAGGTAACATTCTAAAATAAGTAAATGTGAATGCAGCTTGTCTCAGAGATCATTATGTTTTGCATATACTATTTTGAAGTATGCAACATGAAATTATTAGCAGGAGATAACTTAATTAACTCTATAAATATGTGCTAATACAATATGGGTTGTCAGCTCTCCAAAAATGATATTTATAGAGGTGTTACATACGAGAAATGCCTGTGGTTTCTCTGAATTCTATAAGGTATAAAAAACTAAAATATAGTAAAGACAAATATGTGTTGGATGTCAATTTTCCTGTAAAAGCAATTACTAAGGCTCATGGACTTAACAAAAGAAAGAGCATATACTTTTGTGCTCCACTGGTTTTTGACTATGGGACAAGAGCTCTTCCTATTGCCAAATCCCAGAAATAGAGATATTTTCCAATACTTCCTCATAAGACCGTCTGGCCAACAGGTTTATGATGAATGAAAAGAAAATAAATATACAAGGAGAATTATATCTTGCATTGCTAAAGTCCATGATTGTATGGGTAAACTGAGTCAAAGAAAAAGACATGTTTCTTTGCTCATCTATTGCTCAATGGTTAGAGACATTGTCTGCTATACGTACTATATATTTTCTGCTTGCTTATAAATTAAAAAGAAGGGGGAGAATGCCCCTAGAAAGTGTCTTTCTTAATTTTGGGATTTTTGCAAAAAGACTAGTCATGGCAAATGATTCTCTAGCTTAAGTTTTTATAAAACAGAGTACAGATGTTCTTTTGCTTGTGAAACCATACAGGCTAACACTGGACCTGATCACTCCAGTTATAGCTGCTGGTTCAATGACTAAATTGTTTATGAATTAAGAAATGCACAAGAGGAACTCTTGGGGTACTCACCAAAACTAGCTATGTCTCTTTGTCAAGGACAAATTGAGTTTTGGGGATGGAAATTGCTTACTGATATTAATTTTCTAGGGTGAGGTTCTCACATTTAAAAGCATTGTGAATTTTAAGGAGATGGTTCTATTTGTTTATGCTAATACTACCAGGTAGTCATCATTGGACTTGTATAACTTATAAGGTTTAATTTCAGTCATTGTGGTTTCTATACTCCTATTAGATAAATGTGTTGGAATAACTTAATTAAGCTAACAACATTGGTTGTCACAGGTTTTCCTTTTCAAAAATTTGACAGGATTGGACACTGCTTTGCTTTGTTGCAGATGATCGCAGAGTTTCCATCTAAGATATTATTTCACCAATTGTCTTATTTTGTGTGCTTGAACTAACTCTTTAAGATTTCAGTTCCTGTGGATGTCAGTTCTCCTCATACATCAATTGCAGTTTGTAAAAAGAGAGATTTTGGAATAGCTTCTGTCATCATTGCTGCAATAGCTGTTTCAGCTGTGAGGCTGCTACGGCTGCTGTTGCTCTTGTTTCAGTTTCTACAGCACAGACTCTCAATAATCTTTTTTCTGCGGCTGCCCAAGCTCTGAACATCTGTGATCAATCAAATGGACAATTTAAAACTGGACTTATGATTCTTGATCAGCAAATTGTTCCTGTGCAGAAAGACTTGGTATCGTTGGACAATTAATGACATTGTGATGTGTTTGTTCTATTGTATTCATTCTATTGTGGGACTTTGTATAATTGATGTTTTGCAGCAGAAATGTCTAGACAGCTGTCATATGTTAACTAGTCATTGTACTTATGAGTTTAATCTTTATTGCTAACTTATGAGTTTAATAATCTAACCCAATCCTTATTGCTAAAGTGCATATCCTGACTATAGCATCTACGATAAAAACTCTTGGTCTAATGTGCATTAACGCTTTGCCAATCTCAGATGCGCCAGCAACTGCAAGTACAGCTAATTAAAGCAAGCCATGGCAGCTATGGGTGACCGATCCTCCCCCCACATATGGCTTAAAATGCTGGATCGGTAGTCAGAGATGGGTAAGATCCATGGAAATACATATCAACCTAAGACAGGGTTCTGACGCTTGGAGGTCAGAATTCCAATGACGGGTAAGAGTGTAATTTGCCATGGACAACCTAAGACAGACACGATCCTGAGCCATTTTTTAATAAAAGAAAAGGGGGATATGTCAGGGGCGAAAGCCTTTGGGGGCCTTTGGAGGCACACCCTGGTTTAGTCTTGGACAGCACCTGACAGCCTGCCAAGAGGGGCTTGGCTTAATGAGTTTCAGGAGGTAGTCCTGATTAGGCTATTTGCACGTCATGCACAGGTTCTTACCATTAGCCCCCTGATTGGCCAGGAAGCTCTATATATTCTGCCTCGTTCCCCGCAATAAAAAAGCACATGTTCATCAACCCACAAGTGGTGTGTGTGTATGTCTGTATGATCACTGCCCCCGCAGGCGACGGGCAGTGATACTCCACCATGATGAAGCTTCCTATGATGGTTAAGTTTTGTTGTCAACTTGACCTGTTTTGCAATCCACAGTAATCTTGGGTGGGTCTGTGAGTTTGCTTACAGGAAGGATTAACTAAAGGAGGAGGTCCCTCCTCCCCAGTGAGCCCTTCCTCCAGAGTGAGGGGCTCTCTCAATAGGGGGCAGGATGTAAGGAAGATGGGGGGAGGAAATCTTTTCCTTCCCCCACCTGTTTGCTGGTGTGTGTGTGTGTGTGTGTGTGTGTGTGTGGTGTTGGTGATGGCTTCTCTCTTTCTCTGGACCTATAAAAGGGGACCAGCCTCTTTTGCCATTATGGAATCTCCCTTGGATCTGTAACTTCAATAAATCCCTTCCTCCCATAACTGTGCCTGGTTTGGAGGTTCATCCCAGCGGCATGTGGTTGACTATGACACTTCCCCTCAAAACCAAAAGCCCAAAATAAACCCTTTCCTCTCATTAGCTGCTTCTGGTCAGCTGTTTTGTCCCTGCAACAAAAGGCTAATGCTACATCTGGGGAGATGGTGCAGTGGATATAGGCACTTTCTTGCAAAGCCTGCCAACCCAAACTTGGTTCCCCAGCACCCACTTAAAGCTGGACACAGAGTGGAGCGTGTGCCTGTAACCCCAATGTAACAGTGAGAAGTGGATCCAGGAGAATCTGAACATTGTGGGCCAGCTAGACTGGTGTTCATTTGCAGCAGCCGGTGACCCCCATCTCAAAGAAGGTGGAAGAGCACAGACACCTCAAGGTTGTCCTCAGACCTCCACATGCATGCACCATGGTTCATGCTTGCACATGCGTGAATGCATACATATGTAACATGCCCAAATAAATCTTTTTAAATGAGGTGACTGAGGAAGACATGTGTCCTCTGGCCTGCACACGCACTGTGTGTCCACACATCTATGAACACTCATACAAACATACACAACACACACACACAAAAAGAAATCTCACTGAGATTGCACAGCCCAGCACAGGTGGCTTTAAACCCATCGGCTAGGCTGGAGAGATGGTTTAGCTGTAAAAGGTGATTGCTTGCTCAGAAAGCCTACTGGCCTGGGTTCAATTCTCCAGGACCCACATACAGACACACTTACACATGCATCTGGAGCTCATTTGCAGTGGCAAAAGGTGAGCCCACCTCCTCACAAATAAAAATATTCTTGCCAGGTGTGGTAGCACATGCCTTTAATCCCAGCACTCAGGAGGCCGAGGTGGGAGGATCCCCATGAGTTCAAGGCCACCCTGAAGAGTGCATAGTGAATTCCAGGTCAGCCTGGGCTAGGGTGAACCTTACATTTTGTTGTTGTTGTTGTTTTGTTTTTCATTAAAACCTTTAAAATCGCCCTGGAAGAGTCTATGTATTTTCCATTCAGAGGAGAGCAGCTGTGACTGACCCTCTCCCATTCAGGGGTGACAGATCCTCAAGGGATGTCTCTAACTAAGCCCCTTCAGCCTCTGGTTTCAAAGCTGAGAGCTTCCTTTAACCTGGTACTGCGGGCATGTAGCGGGCATCATTGAAATAACTCTTCTCCTTCAAGACACTTTCGACTTTATTTCTATCTCTTATCTTAAAAACAACCCGAGAGTCCAGAGGAAGTGGCCTTGATGCCATGAACCAGGCTCTTCTCCTCTCGGCCTCAGTTTCCCTTATCTGGGAGGTGGAGGAGCTGATATTCAGTGTCCCCTGTGACCCTCTTCATCTGCATTCCTGTGGCTCTTCTTGTCAGTTCTCCCCACTTCCAGCCATTGTGGATATTTCTGTGGGGCCGCGATCACAAGCTTTCTGCAGGTGACATTGTCTGTGAACTAAATCACTTCCCAGAGCCACTCAAGACTGAGCGCCTCCAGCCTCTATCAGAGCCGGCACACAGCAGCAGCTTGGTGGGGAAATAAACTTCTGTCCCTGCAGAACCATGGCTCCCACTTGTCCCCAGTGAAGACAGCTTGGCTGATGGCATCCAGAGACAGCTTGCAGGGAGCTCATAAGGCTGGCGGTCACCATCAAGGGAACAGGCTACAGGAGTCACAGGGGAGGGTCAGAGGGGCCAGCCCTGGGCTTCCGGATGACACTGTACTCTGGCTCTTCCCCACGGGGCACCTTGGTAGGAACCTCGCTGCTGGCATTAGAGGTCTGCTTCTTGCAGTTAAACACCACCGAGGTATAGTGAAGGTCTTCCTTGGGAAGTGCCTGCAGAGAGATCCCAGGCTCAGGCTCAGAGGGGAAGGGCAGACCCTTAGCTTAGGAGGGAAGAGTGCCCAAGGAGTGCTTCACTCTGGGGACTCTGACGTCCCCTGTCCTGGCTAAACTGGGCTCAGCAGTCCTGCCTGCCCACCTGGACTGCTCTCCTTTGCCAAGACTCAGTGGGAGTCCCCAGGCTCCAATGGGATATGATTAATTGGAAACAGTATTCCCAAGGTGGGCTATAGAAAAGTATGATGTCCCCCTATCTACTTTTCCATCATTAGACCCCAAGCGAGGGGTCGTGGGACTACACTGTGTGAGGAGGGAACAGAACCTTCAGATGAGCGGCTAGACACCATCTGAGTACGAGGCTGATCATCTGCTTACAACCAGAGCACTGGGCTCCTTGCCCACCTTTACCCTCAAAAGACAGAGGAAACAGGTCATGGAAGATCATAGCTTTGGAGACCTACAAGGGGTAAGGATCTGAGTCCCCTGGAGAATCGGGGGTGAACAGGACCAGACTGGACACATCCAGGGACTTGGGCCACATTTTCAAAGCAATCTAGAATGGTGTCACCCATCCCTGGAGACCAGCCACCATGGCACCACTCAGGGTATGTGAGAAGGGCTCGATTGGCTCCCAGGTCTGGGGACTGGGCTTAGAGGTCTCCCTAGGACACCTTTACTTATGTTTAGATTTGTCTCCAGATTCTGCTTGAAGTCCTCTCAACAAATGGCGGGTCACACACTCTGGGATAGTTTATTCCATTCTCCCACCTAAAGGTGACTTTGTCTAAGATGACCTCACTGGGTCATGGGCAGAACCTGAAAAGTAGTCGTGATACCAGAGAAATGCTGGGACCAATACAAGCCTGAGCCTTGAGTGTATTGGTTACAGTAGGTGCTTAATACATACTATGTTTTACTGAGTATCAAGGCCAAGGTCACTGGTCACTCATAACCTTTCTGCCGCTCCCACCTCACATGTGATGTCCCCACATTGCCCAGGGTCTTCACACCAGGGAACCAGGCTCTCAAACTCACCACCATGCTGCATTCCACCTCGATCTGCCTGGGTGTCTCTGGTTCTTCCCTCAGGGACCACGTGTGCAGCTGCAGGTTCACGTACTGGGACTCCCTCTGTTCAGCAGCCTGGGGGGGGGGGCATGGCAGGAAGTATCCAGAGAGCCTTCCCCACCCCTACCCCTGTCTCTGTCCCTGCTTATCTGCAGACATAGCCCCTGTCCCTATGCACTGGCGCCAGCTCCAACCTTTCCCGCACCCTTAGGCCATCCTTTCTAGGCAGTGGGTATTCAATCTACAGGTCAGTCCCCCTGGGAGGACCTTCCCTCGATCCACTGTCCTGCATGGGGAGCAGACACAGGCCAGAACTTGGGATAGGGCCAGATCTCCAAGAACTAGTTTTTCTGCTCACGTGATCTGTCACTTTGTTCCAGGTAGATGTGGAATTCACTCTGGAGCACAGGCTGGACTAGAACTCATGGTGATTCTCCAACCTCATCATGTCCCAAGCTGGGATGATGGTGTGAGTCACCACAGCTGGTTTATACCTATCACTGCTGCAGATCTAGGGATCCCCCAACCTCCTCTCTGCCCTCTCCCTACCCAGCACTCTGAAACCCTCCTGTTTGCTGTTGCTCTCTTACCTGTCTGAGGTTCTGGGACAGCTCTGGGTATTTAGTGGCTAGAGACAAGAGGAGAGAAGGGAGGTAGAACCGTGTACCAAAGGCAGGGGTGTGGGTCCCTGGGCTCTATATGAGAACAGCCTTCCCCTTGACCATCAGTCTAGGTCTGGAATATCTAGATCTCTGAACATCAGGAGAAATGCTGTATGTGAAGTGCAAAATTACAGGTTTGAAAAAAAGAAATCAAGATATGAAATCATTTTCTTGAGACTGGGTCTCACTATGTAGCCCAGGCTGGCCTCTTGCTTCAACCCCAATTGTGAGGAGTATAGGTATAGGCCATCTTGCCTGGCTATGAAGCAAGTTATTTAAGAAATCACATAGGAGCTGAGCACAGTGGCTCACATCTTTAATCGCAGCACTTAGGAGTCTGAGGTAAGAGGATTGCTGTGAGTTTGAGGCCTGACTGAGTTACAGAGTGAGTTCCAAATTAGCCTGGGCTAGAGCGAGACCCTGCCTCAAAAAAATAGAAAAAAGAGAGAAAGGAAGGAAAGAAGAAAAGGAGAAAGGAAGGAAGGAAGGAAGGAAGGAAGGAAGGAAGGAAGGAAGGAAGGAAGGAAGGAAGGTAGGAAGAGGGGGTGGAGGGAGTCACATAAGGATAGGAACAGTCTGGAAGGAACATGCCTCCCATGCAAGCAGTTGGCTTTCTCTGGATGATGGGATTTTTACTTCTGTACTTCCGGGAATTTCTTTCTTTCCTGGTGCTTTTAATTTTCAAATTCCCTATAAGAAGCCCTCCCCCACTCCATCTTGTCTGGTTTATTTTGTTTTTTTGAACCAGGGTTTGCTATGTAGCCCCAGCTGGCCTTGAACTTGCTGCAGTCCTCTGGTCTCTGCCTCCTGAATGCTGGGGTGACAGTGAGCCTGCACCAGGTCTCACATTCCTCTCTGAAAAGAAAACGCACCCAAGGAGTCTGCTGAGAGTCACAGAACCAAGGCTGCCCAGGCTGGGGAAGTCCTATGTGGTGAGGGACAGCCAAGTTGGGCTGAAAGTCAAGAGGCTTCAGGGAAGGCTGGGAGTGAGGCTGGTGGGAAAGAGGAAGTGTGCACAGATCTAATGAGGTCTCCAGGAGCAGGCAGAGGTGAGGCCATGCCTCCCTGCCTCCCCCAGCACACGGGTAGCTGGAGAAGCATGATGGTCCAACCTCTGCTGCTCCAGTCTCGTTGCCGCCTCAAAGGGGCCCCAAAACTCTCATCCATGAAGTCTGGATGTGAGAAAGAAGCTGGTGGCTCCCCTGGAGGAGACCCAGCTCCTTTCTTTCCCTCTGTCCCCGTTTGTGGGAACCTGCATATGAGTGCCTCCCCCACACACCCTTCCCATGTCCTCTCCGTCAGGCTTCCTGGGTGCCTGTGCAGCTGGAGATACTAAACCCAGCAGCCCAGAGATCCTAACTGATGAGGGATCTTCTCCAGTCGTGGCCCAGGCCTAAAGGAGTGCAGGGGTTCCCACAGGGTGGCAGGTAGGGAAGCTGGTGAGGACTGTTAGTTTTTTTTTAAAAGCAAATAGGGAGGAAGAAAAGAAGGAATGAAGGAAGGAAGGGGAAAGGGAAGGGAAAGGAAAGAAAAGAAAAGGAAAAAGGGAAAGAGTTACATAGGGATAGAAAAAAAGACTAAAAGGAATGAGGGCTGGAGAGATGGCTCAGCATTTAAAGCACTTGTTTGCAAAGCCTAATGGGTTCAATTCCCCAGTAACCATGTAAAGCCAGATGCATAAGTAGCACATGCATCTGGAGGTTTTTTGTAGTGGTCCTGGTATGCTCATTCTCTCTCTCTCTCTCTCTCTCTCTCTCTCTCTCTCTCTCTCTCTCTCTCTCTCTCTCTCTCATCTCCTTTATCTCAAATATATCTTTATTTTAACAAAAAACTAAGACAGCCAAGCTACCTCATTGGGGTATATTCAGGAGGGCCCATGCCCACCCTGGGGGCTTGGTGGTCCCGCAAGAACAGCATCTGGAGGCTATGGAAGGCCATGGAAAGGTTTCACGTAAAAGAGGACACTGCCCCATTGGGAAGCCACCACCCAGACCGCCAGTGGGAAGGTCTCCTCTAGGTAGCCATCTCTCCGTACTTGTAACCACCACACCCAGGCACACATCTGGGGCCTGCTCTCTAGGGTCGTCCAGTATGGTGCCATGGCCAGGACCTGCCCAGCCTCCCTCGGGTAGAAGGACAGAAGAATCAACTCACCTTTGACCTGCTTCTGAACCATTCTCCAGGCCAGCAGAGAGATCCCCACCAGCAGAAGCAGCAGGACTGCTAAGACAGAGAGCAGCACCGGGAGGCTGGAGGAAGGCAAAGCGAGCCTGATGTGCGTGCGTGCGTGCGTGCGTGCGTGCGTGCGTGCGTGCGTGTGTGTGTGTGTGTGTGTGTGTGTGTGTGTGTGTGCTATTGGGCTGTGGGGGGTTCCATTGTTTAGCTCTGGGGATCAAACCCAGGGCTTCACTTGCGCTAGGCAAGTGCTCTATGACTGAGGTATATCTCCAACTCCCTGCTTTCAACATAGATGCATGAGGTCATGTTTTTAAAAGGTAGACAGGGCTGGGGATTAACTCAGTAGAGTGTTTGCCTGGCTTGCATGAAACCCTGGGTTCAATCCTCAGTCTCTCATAAAGCCAAGGCATGCCTGGGAGCCCCGTACTTGGAAGGTAGAGATAGGAAGATTAGGAGTTCAAGGTCATCCTCAGCTACATAGCAAGATCAAGGTCAGCCTAGGCTTTACGAGACCCTGATTTGAAAAAAAAAAAATCCTTTCCCCACAAAGATAGACAGCATGATGCTTTCTATTGACTCCCCTCTCTCCAGTCCCCTAACTTACACACCCACCCACCCCCGCAGAGCCGAGCTCCTATGTGTGTTTGCAGGGAAACTTCTGGAAGTTGCATGCTTAGGTCTGGAATTTTCTCTTATCTGACATCAACATCGTGATCCTGGGTTGGCAGGACACTTGTAGAAGGGCTTTGGAGTTTGGAGTGATAAGGAGAGGATTGCCCTTGGTCCCCAAGACTCTAAATCCTTGGAAATCCCAAAGAAATAGGAGTGCCTGTGTTTCTGGATCACATCTGAGTTGGACCAAAGGATGACAGGATGGGGCTGCTCATTGGAAAGAGGTCTATCATGAGCTCTGGTCACCCAACTTCCAGGAGGGGAGGGGCGAGGTCACGTTTCATCACATGACCTGTGAGTCAGTAGCCTGGGTGTCTATTTCAAGAGATATGAAGCCTGTAGATGAGCCTTCGTGGTGGTGCACGTCTTTAATCCCAGCACTCGGGAGGCAGAGATAGGACGATCGCTGTGAGTTTGAGGCCACCCTGAGACTCCATAGTGAATCCCAGGTCAGTCTGGGCTAGAGTGAGACCCTACTTCAAAAAAAAAAGAAGGTCTATAATGGAGGATGGAAGAGTCTTCAGGTAGAGAAGGGGGTGGAGGTGCTAGGAGGGTGACATACCCTGATGCCACCTGACGGGGTACAGGAGCTCTGCCTGGGGCCCTCCAACTCTCGGTCTTCATGCTTCTTTATTGGGCTTTTCCTGGCTTTATCCTTTATGATTAAAGCATTTCTGGGGGCTGGGGAGATAGCTCAATTGGAAAACTGTTTGCCTTGTCAGCATGAGGACCTGAGTTCAAGTCCTAGAACCCATCTAATAAAAATATTGGACGCAGTGATACATGCTTGAAATCTCAGTACTGGGGAAGCAGAGACAGGAGGATCCCTGGGACTCTCTGTCAACCAATCTATACCAACTGGTGAGCTCCAGGCCGATGAGAAAAACCTTGTCTCAAAAAAAAAAGTGGATGATATTCTTGAGAAACAATACCCGAGGGTGCACTCTAATCTCACACACCTGTGCACACATGTGCAGGGACACATGCACACACACGGATCTATACACACTAACATACACATGCATTTTTAAAACATATCTGTAATTATAGTGCTGACTCTAGTGAGGATTGAGCCCGAGGGGGCAGGGAAACCCCACATTTGTAGCTAGAAGCTAGGAGTGCAGGTGGCCAGAGCCCTTACCCCATGGGGCCGAGACTATAACCCTAGTCAGGACCAGGATCCAAGAGGAAAGCCCACAGGGTCAGAGCGGAGAGTCTGCAGGCTCCACAAACAGCTGATGACTATGTGTACTTTTCTAGGAAGAGTCTATAGATGTCAGATTCCCTGTGGGGATGGTGACCCAGAAAAAGATGGAGAACCGCTTAGAGGAGAAAACCAGATTTAGGGGGTCACATAAACCCGAGCCCAGCCCTACATCTTGTATCTATGCAATGGGGCAAATTGCTTAGTTCCAATGAGCCTCAGTTTACTCCTCTGTGACATTGGTGACATGCAGGAAGGGGAACTCTCCTGGGAAGCGCTGTGCCTGCCTGGCAGGATGTCACCACCCTTGTTAACTGTCAGTTTCCACCTCCACCCCAGCTCCTCCTCAGCCTAAGCCATCCTGTCTGCCAGTCCAGCATGGTCAGTGACCCAAGCCGAGAGGCACAGCCTACGTCCTCCTACCTGAGCTGAAACCAAGGGTGCAGAAGGTCTCAGGCAGCAGAGACTATCACACCCAGAGGGTCAAATGACTCAGGTTCAGGCCAGGAACCTCACCTCAGGCCTTGGTGGTCATGGTGGCCCTCCTCCCTGCTGAAATCTTGGGTGAGACTCTCAGAAGCCAGGCTGGTGGACAGCATGATGGGAACTGTGCTTGTGGGCACCAGGCTCTTGGCTGTAGTGACTCTTGTAGGTGTCGTTGATGTTGGTTCTGGTGACAGATCAGAACAGGAGACTCTCCTTAGATTCTCCAGCCAGTAGCCAATGGCTTGTACTTCCTTTCTTGCATGTATCCACGTGTGTGATATGTATACATGTTCATATGTATGTGAGAACATGTGTGTCCAGGTGCAGGTACACATGTGTATGTGTGCATGGGAAGGCCAGAGGTTGCTGGCAGGGGTCTTCATAAATCATCCTCTATTGGATTTCCTGAGGCTGTCTCTCCCTTGAGCCCATGGCTCACTTATTTGGTTAGTCTAGCTACCCTCAGAAAACTCCTGTCTCTGCCACCAGAGGGCTGGGGTGACAGGTGGGCCACCACATCCACCCAGCATTTGGGTGAGTACTGGAGATCTGTTCAGCAAATGTTTTATCCTCTGAGCCATCTCCCCAGCCCTGGGCAATGACTTTTTGAGACAGAGTCTTCATACAGAGCCCTGCCTCGGCCTCCTGAAAGCTGGTATCAGAGGAATGTATGACCATAGCTGGCTGCCAATAGCTTTTTTGAGTTGTTTTCACACCAAATGCTGACTCTGGAAGGAGCAAAATAAGGAGACCCTCGTGGGCCAGGTGAGTATCTCCAAACAAGACACAGATGTCACTTCAACCTTCCTGATTTATCCTAGTGAGGCAGGACCCTCCAGAGGGTCCTGAGTCACCTTCCTAGGCCAGGTATGGTCTCCTCTGGCCTCAGCCACATGCTGACAGAGGTGTCTGTCTAACTGCAAAGCTGGCTTGTGACTTGTCCCAGCTCCTTCTGCACAGAGCTATGTTATCATCCGGCCCTGCTGACCCCTCCATCCCCCTTCTTCTTCCCTATAACTTGGTTTTCTGATAGCACATAGCTCTGTTTTCTTTGTACTTCTCTCTCTGCCTCCAGATCCCCCAGATGGACCTCCTGCTCCTCAAGACAGCTACTTCATAGTGCCTCCTTTACTGTCTCCCAATCTCTCCATCCCCCTTTCCCTCTCTCCTTCTCTTCCCCTCTCCTGACCCCTCACCTCTACACACACACACACACACACACACACACACACACACACACACACACACAGTTTGCTCCCAGACTCTAATCTGATGCCTGGCCACCCTGGTTTTGGTGTTTATGAAGGGGACTTACTTGGGTTCACAGATACCACAACCTCGAATTCGATATCTGTGGCCCAGGGTTTATTGATCCCACACCGATAGGTGCCTGCATCCTCCAGGGTGAGGTGATCCAAGGTCACTGTGAAGGTGAGGTTGGCTGGATGGTCTGTGATGGACACATGGTCTTTCCTCACTTTTCTCTTGGAGTCCTCGGTCTCCACGATCTTTTCACACGGAATCAGCAGCACATATTTTCTGCACCAGTATTTTCTGCAAGTCTGGTATTCCTTCTCATACTGACAGTGTATGTTCAGGGAACTCCCCTCAAAGCCACTCACAGTGCTGGGGCCGCTCAGAGTAAAACAGCCTGGAAAACACAAGTCCCAATTCTGCATCTTCACAACTGTATGGGGGTCCCGGGGTCCACTGAGTCAAGTCCTCCAGAAGTCCCCCCCATTCCATCACTTCCCATCAGATCCCCACCAGCCAATCCATCTCCTCCCATCAGATCCCAGCAGCCAATCATTCTTCAGCACCCCACTCTCCTCTTATTCCCTGTCCCTTCTTTCAACCCCATCCTTTCACTCACTAGAGCCTCCTCCTTCCAAGTCCCTAGACCCCACCCCTGTGGAGCCCTGAGCATTTCAGAACCTTGGAGAAGAGACCCCCCCAACACAAACACACACGTGATCCCACTATGAGGACAGGAGCCAGGGCAGAAGCAGGGTGGGCAGGCTATTTTAACAAAAACTGAATATATTCAACAAGGGTGTGGAAGGCTATGATGGCAGCCTTCACTTCCTCCTGTCACTTAGCAGCTAGACCCTGGTCAGCTTAACTTTAAATGAAGATAAGCTTTGAGTCCCAAGATTAATGTCTGCAATTTTCCCAGAGAGTCCTCAGACACAAAGCTAAGGGACGAAGGTGTTGGGATGAAGCACTGTGGTCACCAAGCAGAGAGGACTTGCCACCAGACCCAGGGCCCAAGGGCACATGCCCAAGGAACGGCTGTATGTACAGCCCTCCTACTGCCTTTATGAGCCTGTGGTAGGGGAGGGCTTGCTCTCCTTATTTAGGGCTTGAATTCTTTCATCTTACATTTGGGTTATTTATTTATTGGAGAGACAGACAGAGGTAGACAGAGAGGGAGAGAGTAAGGGTGCACCAAGGTCCCCTGCCACTGGAAACGAATTCCAAATGCATGTGCCACTTTATGCATCTGGCTTTATGTGTGTACTGGGAAATCGAACCCGGGACATCAGGCTTTTCAAGGGAGCACCTTTAACCGCTGAGCCATCTCTCCAGCCCCCTCTTAGGTTCTTAAATCTCACTGGAGCCTTGGGAACTATCCCAACACAGGGCCCAGGGGACAATGGCCCCCCTCTGTCAATGCTCATTCCTGCCTGGTGGCAGACCTCATACTCAGTGTGAACTCTGACCTCATCCCATAAGCTCCATGCTCAGTCCACAGCTACCCAGAACTCTGTCCCTGTCCCAGAGGCCCCGGTCACAGGTGTGGCATGGGCTGAGAATCAGAGTAGCAGTTACTGAGGTGACCTTGCAGGAGCCTCAGACCACCTGGGCTCAAGTCTTGGCTCTGTGACGCAGTGCGCTCTAGGGTATATTGCTTAACCTCTTTGGACTTTGATTGTGTCATCTACAAACTGGAGGATAATTGTGCCTATCTGGCATGGCCTTTGGGGACAGTCAGTGGGATAGATATGGGGGCAAAAATATCTGGCAGACAATATTGGGTGTGGTCTATTTGTCCTTGACCAAGACATCGGGAATGTGATTTGATTTAATAATAACAAGACAGGAGCTGGGCTTGGTGGCACATGCCTTTAATCCCAGCACTCAGGAGGCAGAGGAAGGAGGCCAGACTGGGGCTACAGAGTGAGCTCCAGGTCAGCCTGGGCTACAGTGAGACCCTACCTTGAAAACAACAAAACCAAATTTAAAAAAAACAACCTAGGACTGGAGAGATGACTCTCTTCCTGCCTTGATGACCACCAAAGGGTCATAAAGGCAGTGCAACTGCCCCTTGGGCATGTGCCCTTGGGCCCAGGGAGTGGTGGCAAGTCCTCTGCTTGGTGCCCTTGCTGCTTAACCATGAGAGCCTGGGAGGGCCTGAGATCACTTGAGTTCAACCCCCAGAACCTAACTTTAAAAAAAAATCTGGGTATGGTCATGCATATCTGTAACTCCAGTCCTGTGGGGAGCAGAGACCACAGACTCTTTAGGACTCAGTGAGCAAAAACAGCAGGTCCAGGGAGAGACCCTGTCTTAAGGAAGTCTGCAGATGTGCAATAAAGGACACCTGAAGTTTTCCTCTGGCCTCTGCACACATGCACACAGCCAGTCATAGCTACATGAGACCCAGCCTCATGGGCTGGAGAGACGGCTTAGTGGTTAAGGCATTTGCCTGCAAAGCAGAAGGACCTGAGTTCAATTCCCCAGTACCCACATAAGCCAGATGCACAAGGTGGCACATGTGTCTGGAGTTCTTTTGCAGTGGCTGGAGGCCCTGTGCGCCCAGTCTCTCTCTCTCTCTCTTTCTCTCTCTCTCTCTCCCTCTCCCTCTCCCTCTTTCTCTTCTCCCTCTCTTTCAAATAAATAAATAAATATTTTTAAAATAAATAATTAAAATTATAAAATACAGCGCCGGATAAAACCAAGCATGGTGGTACATGCCTGGGATCCCAGCACATGGGAGGGTGGAGGCAGGAGGATCAGCAGTTTAATATCATCCTCAACTGTATAGAGAGAATTCAAGGCCAGCCTGAACTACATGAAACTCTTTTTCAAAATATCCTTTATTTGCACAGTTGGCAAATGCATTTAAAGAAAACAGCCGGGCATGCGGTTCATGCCTGTAATCTTGGCACTTTGGGTAAGGGGTGGGGGCAGGAGGATCAGGAATTAGTGGTCAGTCCCTGTCTCAAAAAATGAAAACTAAAAAAAAAAAGCAAAAACAACTAAAGAAGGCATCTTCTTTATAAGAAAAGCAGCCAACATTGCTTATAGGCTCATACCTATGATCTCAGTACTTGGGAGGCTGAGGAGAGAAGAAGACCCTGAATTCCAGGCCATCCTGAGCTAGAGTGAGAGCCTGTCTCAAGCACACACGTGTACACACACACATACACACACACACACACACACACACACACACACAACTAAAACGTTTTAACAGATCCTAGCACTGCTAAAAAAATAAATACAATAATGAAATTTTTTTAATTATCCATAATTAGATATACTTAATAAGGGAATAATGTGTTGATGTCTCCACTTCCCCCATTTCCCTCTTCCCTGTCCCTGGTCAGTTGGATATCCTCCTCTGTGGGCAGTCTGGATCAGTCCATGGGGTAGGGGGGTGTGAACTGCCTAGGAGTCTACCCGATTCCACCCCCCTTAGCATGTTGTTACTGAGGTGGGCAATGTCTCTGGATATTCTCCCCCACCATCTCTCTTACAATAATAAAAATTTTTTTAATGTGGCTCTGAATGTAGCTCAGTGGTACAGAACGTGCCTAGCATGCATGAATGAGACCCTGGATTCGATCCCTAGCATTCCAAAAAGGAAAGAAAAGTTCTAGGACTGCGGTCAGTAAGACCACAGGACTTCGACAGGCTGAGAACACTGTGGGCAAATCAGAGGCAGAGGCCTTGACCTTGGATGGGAAGAATCCATCCACAGGTCTCTCTTCTCTCCTCCTTCCTTTCCCAGTTTTTCTTCCCCCGCTTCTCAACCCAGGGCCCTTCCCTCTCCCAACGTCACCATGGCTGACCACTGGGCATCCACTCAGCTGTCACCCTCTGAGTCCCTGTCTCTTTGTCAATCCTCTCTGCCTTTCTCTACACCCCAAAACTCGTGATCCCTAAAGCATTTTTTCCAGCCTGTGCCACCCATGTACCCTCAGAATGCCACCATCCACCCACGCTGGCACAGCCTGGCCCTGCCCTCCTCTGTCCTGTCCTAAACCCTCTGGCACCAGCCTGGCGGCCACCCTGTCCCCCATCCCCTCCCCCACACCCCACAGTGGCTAGTCCAGTCAGCTGGGTGCACAGGGAGACCTTGGCCCCCTCCTTCCCACTGGCACAGTCCTTCGGTCAGGCCACCTTGCATGGAAGACAGAATTCGTTGCCTGCTGTGGAATCCAGACTCAGGTGGGTGACGTGCCACGTCCCTGTGGCCCTCCCTCCTCCTGGGCAGATACCCCTCACCTGGGAGGCAGAGAAGCAGCAGCAGGGAGGGCAGCCACACAGCCAGGGTCCCTGGGGTCATTTCTTCACACAGAGTTCACCCCTCTGTGGAAGGATCAATCTCCCAGGCCCCTACTTCTGCTTTTCTTTGTGGCTGGCTCTTTCCTGTCCTGGTTCTGGTGAGAAAATGGAGGAAGTTGAGAAAGTCAACAATGAAGGCCCGCTGAGACAGCCCAGGTCAAGGGATAGGAGGGCAAGGGGGTGAAGGACTGAAGGACCAAGTCCCATGGCTTCCAGGGATGAGGCCACCCAGGTCCCCGCAGCTCTGAGGCCTGCTGTCCTCTGCCGGCCTCTCAGACTCAGGGATGCAGGGCCAGGCTTCCTTCTCAGGGCTCAGTCATTGCTCCTTTCCTTCAGGGCAGGATGGCACCCTGTGGTAAGGAACAAGAAGGCCCTCTGCACCTGAGTGGTACCCCCTGAGGGCATCCTGAGAGCTCCCCTCCTATGAGCCCCCTTTTAAGCCTGGATCCCTAAGTGTTCACAACAACGTCAGAGTTTCTGAAAGGAACCTGCCTGCTCTTGGAAATGTGTCCCCAAGCTGACCAGGTCCCTAGGCTATGACTTGCCTTCCTGTGTCGCCCCACTGGACCTGTGCAGAGACCCAGTCAGTCTGCAGGGTCCCTTCTGGCACAGTCCACTGAGACTCTACACACATACCATGCACACACCTGCTGGGGTAGCTCCCCTCCCCCACCCCATACAGAATGGCCAGACTGTCCCTCTGGGTCACCCAGAGTCTCCCCATCTCCTCCCTCCTGCCACCATCCACCTGGCCAGGGACACTTGCCGGTTCTGCCGCTGGGAGGACAGAACTGGGCAGACCTTGGGGACATTTCTATGACAGCCAGGTATGATAGCATACACCTGTCAGCACACATACTTGGGAGATAGTTGCAGGACTACTTGAGGCCAGGGGTTCAAGGCCAGCCTGAACTACATAGAGATTCTGTCTCAAAGAAGTGGTGGGGGCTGGAGAGATAGCTCACAGCTAAAGGCACTTGCTTGTAAAGTCTGAGAACTCAGAATTCAATTCCCCAGGACCCGAATAGAGCCAGATGTGGGAAGTGTTATGGGAATCTGGAGCTTGTTTGCAGGGGCAAGAGGCTCTCTCTCTCTCTCTCTCTCTCTCTCTCTCTCTCTCTCTCTCTCTCTCTCTCTCTCCCCTTACAAATACATATATACATTATACATAGATTAACTAAGGATCAATAATCTCCAAGAAGCTTTGGATGTTGACCTTGTTCAGCTGAACATGAGGGTGTGCAAGGGACATTGTAGTTGATGGCCGACACCATCTGAGCATTCTAAAGTTCCAAGAAATATAAATGCCTTAAGTCCCCGCCCCCATGACCCAAAAGACCCTGCCACAGTCTTGAACAGCCATGAGAGAGAAGCAGGAGGCCAGGCTCTCGTGTGACCAGCGCACTTCTTTCCCAAAGACCCTGAGCAAAACCTGCCGCTTGTAAGTTGGTCTTGGTGTCCCAAACCTGTAACGTTGGCATTTGGGACCCGGAGGCAGGAGGATCAGAAGTTCAAGGTCAACCTTGGCTACATGAAACCCTGTCTGGACAAAAAAAAAATTAATAAAAAATAAAAATAAAAGAGACTTAGCCAAAGGAAGGGGAGGACTGCTCACAACGCAATCTTCCAGACACAAAATGGCCTTGATATTCATGACTTCGCAGCGCCTGATAATCCCTACACATAATGAGAGGAAAAGATGATGACACCGAAACAGAATAGAGACTAATTGAGAGGGGGAGGGAGGGTAGGAGGGAGGGAGTTACAATGGTTTATTGTCTATAATTATGGAAGCTAGCAATAAAAGGATATTTTTAAAAAGAATGGCTTGTGTGAAAGGCAAGCAAGCAGCGCTTATCTCTGGAGTGAGTCACACACCACGGGTGGGACAACACTCCAAGGGGTTACTTAATGTCCACCCACGGGCTCTGAACTGTTCCCATGGGCTCACGTGTTCGGGAAGGTTGTGGGACATTTAGAAGGTGCCTTGCTGGAGGAAGTGGGTCACTGGGGTCAATGGGCCTCAAGGCTTTGTCGTCCAGCCCTATTCCTGTTTAATGACCACAACCTGCTTCTGCCTGCAGCGTGCCTCCCCGGCTACAGTGGAATGTCTCCCCCCCAAACTGTAAGCCAGCCAGGCCTGGTGGTTCACACTAATCCCAGCATTTGGGAGGCAGAGGAAGGAGAATGGCTGTGAGTTTGAGGCCACCCTGAGACTCCATAGTGAGTTCCAGGTTACTGAGACCCTACCTTGAAAAAAACAAAACTAAACCTGTAAGTCAGAATAAGCCTTTTCCTTCCTTAAATTGCTTTTGGTCACAGCAAGGAGAAAGTAATTAATACAGTGTCCTAGAATGGTGTCTTCCCAAGGGAAGTGTCTCTACTTTTAATAAAAGATAATGGGAAAATTAGATCCAACAGGGAGGAGGGAGTTTCCCAATTCACCTCCAGGCTGTGACTCTTTCTCTGGGCACCGAAAGTGAGGCTGTATGGTGGCAAAGAGGAACCAATCAGAGCCCATTCCAGACACGCCTGTCTCTTCACCCCAATCTACCCACAGACCCAAGGGAAGAAGGAAGATGAAATATTGCAAAATACCCACAGGACATCAAAACATTGGGGAGGTGGCATTGTACCACAGCTCCCTGCTGCCCATCACCGGAGCCCATGCAGGAGGGGGAAGACCCTGAGGATCCCAGGGCTAAGCCCTTTCTCAAGGAACCCCATGACTTGGCTTGGAGTCTCATCCCAGTGTGGACACGAGAAATGGAGATGGGGAGAATGCTGGGAGTGTGATAAGTCGAGCCATAGTCCTGCAAAGCGGAGGGTCGCTGGGGAAAACATGGGGCATGTGGGGAGGTAGCTGGTTCCTCCAAGTTGGACATGACTGTCTGCTGTCTCGGATCAGCAAACAGTCACCCCACATAAGACCCTCAGGAGATCGGGCCCATTAACATTTCCTGACTGTGATGGTTTGAATGTGAATGTCGGTCCCCCATAGACTCTGGTGTTTGATTTTTAGTTTTTTATTTTTTTAAAAAATATATATTTATTGTCCATAATGAGTTACATTATTTAGTGGGCAAACCATGCGTTGTTATCCCGACTTCCCCAATTCCCCCCCTCCCCATCCCTGATCAGTTGTATATCCTCCTCCGTGGGCTGTCTGTATTAGTCCTTGTGGCAAGGGATCCTGTATATCTTAGTACTCATCCCGGTCTTCCTGGC
>PVHP010033071.1:0-19907 GCA_004024765.1 Zapus hudsonius | reverse complement strand
TCTTCCAAAACAGGGGTCTTATGGAACGTACTGAACCAATCTGACAGGAGACAAAGCCACATCCCTATAACAAATATATACCCACAGTATGGTGTTCTGATGCATCCCTACCTCCTGCATAATATACTTTTGTAGTTCACATACTGTCACTAACCATTTTGCACTAGGAGAGTTTCTAAGGAAATGGCATCCTCAAGATATGTTTGTTTTGCTTGGCATCGTTCTGTTTTGTCCGCTTTCTGATCTTATTACCTCAAGGGATAATCAGATATCTATACAAACAAATGTTTGTAGAAAATAAGGCTCTGACTGTTCCATAGGATTTTAGTTTAAAAAGGCATATAATAGAGTTGGTTGGGTCATTTTAACTATACTAGAAATTTTGGTAGAGGCTAGGGAGATGGTTCAGGGGATAAAGCATTTGTCATATAACTCAGAGATCTGAATCCAAGACCCCAGAAAAAAATATAAGCTATGTAAGACATTTATAATTCCAGTGGGCCTAATGGAAGAAGGGAGGAAGAGACAAAATACTTCCTTGAAAATGCAAGAAAACAGAATGGTGAACAAGAAAACTTGCTTCAAAGAAAGTACACAGTAAAGACTGTGAACGACCTGAAATTTGTCCTCTGGCATACACATGGGAACCAAGGCACAGGTGAACCTTCTCTCATGCACATAAACACACATGTGCAATCATACACATGTATGCAGATGCATACTAAGATGGTTAAGTTTTGTTGTTAACTTGACCTGTTTAGTAATGCATAGTAATCTTGGGTGGGGCCTCTGATGTTGCTTACAGGAATAATTAACTAAAGCAGGAGGTCCCTTCTTCACAGTAAGCCCTTCCTTCAGAGAGGATGGCCTTCTCAATATGGGGCAGAATGAAAGGAAGCTATAAAGGAAGGCAACTTGTTTTGTTGTTACAGAATTTAAAGTTGAAAGACTATCTTAAATTTCAGATAAGACTTGGGACTTTGGAATAGGCTTAAAGTTAGTAAAGACACTGGGACCTTTAAAGTTGGACTAATCATAATATAGTTATAAATCTATAGGAGCCAAAAGTAGATTGTGGTAGTTTGACTGAGTGCCCCCCCAATAGATTCAAAAGTGTAAGTTTTTCTCCAGAGGCCTGGCTGGAGGAGGAGGTGTCCTTAGACCTGATCTTAAACTCTAGCCCTAAGGTGATTCTGGGGTGGATATGAAATTCCAGCTATAGATATGCAAAGAGCAATCTGTGCTCAGGTCTGATTTCTGGTTAGTTAGAGTTGGAACGTGCTTTTGAAGGTGCTGTTGATGGTTTTCTCTCTCTGCTTGGATCTGTGAAAGGAGGCCAGCCTCTTTTGCCATTTTGGAACTTCCCCTGGATCTGTTACTTCAGTAAATACTTTCTTCACCAAAACTATGCCTGGTGTGGAAATTCATCCCAGCAGTGCATGCTTCCCTGACTACTACATGACTCAGCTATTTCACATTGAAACAATGAAGAGATTCCTGAGTTTTTTTCACCCAGGAAGGACTAAGTGATAGACTGAAAACTCTTTTGGAAGGTGATAGCTGAAAATAAGAAACCTGTTCAGCTTCAATATAACAATTTATTTCATCTCTGAATTAACAATATGGCTGTTTCCTACATACCTGGTTTTGCTTTTTGAATCATGAAAAATACATGCATGGAGTGAGTCAAGAAGTGAACATGGTTCCAGGAGCCACTGCTGAGATGGGGTGTATGTAACAAGATGTGAAGATGGACCATGATTTGCAATCGAGACCTCAGTATGTTTTAGATATGCTAGGCCTCTGCAAGGGCTACTGTGGAGTACTGTTAGCTAAGGAAGGAAGATTTCCCAAGCTACTCAGCCAAGCTGGAGGGGACAAATTGGAAAATACAGATAATGTCAGTCACTGCTTATAATATTAGACTTGAACTGCGGATGTTTGATGTTTGCCTAATGGTTGTTGAGTTTGCATTGGTCCAGTCTTTTCTTGTTAATCCTCATAGCAGTTGGAAATGTTTACTATATGTCATTATATGTTAATAGCTTATGACTAGTGTTCAGTCTATAAAACTCATAGCTATGTGGCCTTTCCTTGTTTTGGGGGGAAAGTATGTGTTTCTGGTTGTACATGAGATAGATATATCATGTGAGACATAATTATGTTCTTGTTACTCTTTTCATTTGGAAATTAAGTACAATGTAAGGAGACATGGGTTGATTTCAAGTTGACAAGGGTTAGACTTGTTATGGTTAAGTTTTATTGTCAATTTAATTTGTTTAGTAATCCACAGTGATCTTGGGTGCTTCTCTAAGGTTGCTTACATGAAGAATTAACTAAGGAGGAGGTAAGCCACTCCTCCACAGTGATGCGCCCACTCAGTAAGGAGCAGGTTGTAAGGAGTCTCTAGGAAAAGGAAATCTCTCTTTTCCTTTCCCCCAACTGTGTTTTGCTGGTGTGTGTTTGTTTTGTTGTTGTTGTTGTTATTGTTATTATTGATGGTGGTGGTGGTGGTGATGGTTTTCTCTCTCTCTTTGTTTGGACTTGTGAAAGAGAACCAGCTCTTCCCCATTGTGGAGCTCCCCCCACCCCGATTTGCACCTTCAATAAATCCCTTCCTTCAATTAGTGTGGAATTTGATCCCAGCAGCCTAAGAACACACACACACAAACATACACACTTAATTTAATATCACATTTTAGATTTATACTACAGACCTGAATTTGTCTATGACTGTATATATGCAATAATGTATTACATTATTTAGTGGGCAAACAATGACTTGTTATCCCCAATTACCCAATGGCCCCCTCCCCATCCCCAATCAGCTGGATATCCTCCTCCATGGGCCATCTGGATCCATCCTTGTGTCAGGGGACCATGGTTAGCCTAGTACTCAGTCCGGTCCTCCTGGCCCAATTGTGTTGTTACTGAGGGGTGCCATGCCTCTGGATAGTCTCCCCCACCACGGCTCTTACAATCTTTCCACCCCCTCTTCTGCTCAGTTCCCTGAGTAGTGGTGGGTGAGTATTAAGGCTGCTTTAATGTTGTGAGCTTAGGGGTCTTTGTGTTGAAAATTGTTGGCTTCTGTCACCCTGGCTTATCCTGTGTTGATTGAATGTCTGTGGCTGTGGCTGTGGGTCCCTTGTTCGTCCCGTCATTCTCTGCGGGATTCCATATGCATCCTCCATGATATGACTGTGGTGGCTTATCTCTTGTCAGGATCTCAGCTATCTGCCTACGGTCTGATTAGATGGGCCACAGCTCTCTCGCTGTATCCTGAAAAATAGAAACACAATCTCCATCGGAGAGTGAGATCAGTATCGGTTAACAAATATACACAATTCTCGATTACCTAGATTCTATTTTTAGTAGCCTCCCGTCAATAGCTCCCATAATGCATGTTTTCTTATGAGCCCAAGAGTATGGGATCCAGTGCCTATGCCCTGAATCCCCAGTTCCAGTCAAGGGCTCCCCCTCACTAAGTGGAATATTTGGCCGAATTTAAAAGCTGTTGTGGGCTGGAGAGATGGCTCAGCAGTTAAGGCACTTGCCTCTAGTGCCTAAGGCCGTGGGTTCAATTCCCCAGACCCACAATGTGGTGGCCCTGGTGCTCTCTCCCTCTATCTCCCTCTCTCTCTCTCTCTCTTTCTCTTTCTCTCTCTCTCTTTCTCTGCTTGAAAATGAATAAATAAAATATTTTTTTAAAAGCTGTTGATTATCACCCCCAAGCCCAGGTTTCTCCATTGCACTAGTGCTCCTTTCTTGGTTCACTGTTCTCTCCCAGTTGGAGGTGTGGTCAGCCTACTCATGGCCTCAGACTGTGTTGCATGCCAGGTGTTGACTGGCATTGACTGGCAAGAGGGGCCATGAGTAGTAGGAGAGAGAGTCTAAGCCTGTGAATAATTTATCAGTTTGACAACCCTTGGTCCCAGGCTCCTTCCCTCACTGAGCTGTTGACCAAAGTGTCCCATAAGGTTCCAAAAACAAGACAGAATTCTGTCAAATCTATTGAATGCCCTCCCCAGGCCTGAGGCAAAACCCTGTTGCTGAAGAAACCACAGAATGCCATTGATCAGCATCGAGAGACCCTTTGAGGTCTGGAATGGTAACCAGCCCCAGATGCCAGTTAGTACAGTGCTGGAAGGAACTGCACAGGCTGCCAGGGGAAGCTGATCAATGACAGCTGGTGTAAACAGAGACCATTGGCAAAAATAATCTTATATGATATTTGTAAACCAAATCCAAGTTGTAATCAAGTAAGACATTGAGCAGAAATGAAAACTGAATCCTCCAAGCTAGAGAGGTATCATTTAGGCATGGGATTATGAAGGAATAATATTTTCACATTTGCAGTGGCTTCCTGGACATATTTCAATAAGGCTGAGAATTGTCAGCCACTAAATTCTTCAAGGCTTCAAGGACTAAAGAAAAAATCCTACCATTTTTTCCTAAAGAAAGTTCTTGCCAATAAAAAGCTTCATTTAGGATCTTCCCTACCACCTTTTCTGGCTTGTAAATCTGAAGTATACTCATATCTGGTACATGCCTCAGAGAAGAAGAAACACACTAAGGCACACAGGCAGGTGGGATGCACATCCAATCATAGAAATGCCAACTGCTGTACCGCTGGCCTGGAGAGAAAGATGACCCCTGTCTGGTTTTCATGTCAAGAAATCAGCAGGAAAAGAATGAGGTGACTATGGTGGTTGGGGTGAATTATCTATCAAAACGAAAATAGGTTTATACGAAATATGATTAAAAAGGCATGCAGAAACCTGAAGTAACTTCTAGTATTCCCATAACTCTGAATAAAGTAAATTATAAAGAAAATATCATAACCACATTCAGGTGGGACTAAGAGTAGCTCAGAATTTAGAACCAAATGAAGGGGAGAAATGCTTACAATGGTGTAATCCTGACACAAAGTGGTCTTGGTAATCATGACCTCACAGTTGCTGACTACCTACACAAGACATTCATAATAGTAGGAATATAAATAATGGCCTCAAAATAGAAGAGAGGTGAGTTGGAAAGAAAGGATTTAGAACAGGGAGGATTTGGGAAGGAGAAGGAAAGTGGTAGGAGGCGATTATAATCATGGCATATTGTCTATATTTGTGGAAGTTGTCAATAAAAAAGTTAAAAAATACAAATGTGCATAAATACACATGAGCACACACACACATACATTTTCTTATGAATGAAAGGCTAGAGTGTCGTCCACACAGATGATTAATACCAGACTTTCAACAACCTGCAACCACATATCACTTGTTACTCTGTGTCTTCTGTGCTTATTCTTTAGTAATAACAACAGCTTTCCTTGTTTATATAAAACAACAATAATTAGTGGCTAATTTTGTACCATGGAAGTAATGTTAACTATTTAAGAAACTCAATGAGGAAACAGAAATCATAAATACAAAATTTATGTACAAGTCTGGATTGGTGGCACTTGGATATATAAATTCAGATCTTAGGAGGCTGAAATAGAAGAATTATGAGTTCAAGATCAGCCTTGGCTACTTAGTGGGACCTTGCCTAAAAAAAATTTAAAAAGAAAAGACTATATATATTAAGTGCTGAATAGTGTCATCATTAAAATAATATGCATTAGTATTTGATAAACAATTAAATCAGATAGTTTTATTTATACATTCACTTTTTTCACTCATTAAAATTGTTACACAGAATAAGCATTAGCTTTAACATAATTATTGTTTTTACTATTCTCAGTTTATAGAAACTTATAAAATATTTACAAATATTTTCATGATAGCAAATGAAGGATCTTTTGACTTCCAAGGAATGAGCAGGCCTGAGACATTGGCATTGTGTTTAAGAACTCAAATTCATGTGGAGTATGCTGCCTACCTAAATGCCAATTCTGTTTATTCTGATGCCAGGAAGTGCAGAAAGCAGAAACAAATGTGTCCATTCTCTCTCTCTTCCAATGCCTTGCATCCTACAGCTCTCTGCTTTGATGCATCCTTCCTGGTCATATTTAATATAGCTGTGTAACATCTTTTTCATGTCAAGGCTTTGCTTCAAACACTCCATTGCCAGTGTGACTTGTCAAAAGTTGGATAGAACACATTTTAAGCATTCAGCAAGCATGCTTCTGAAAAGAACACCACTATTTCTAATGAGCGTTTGAGAGTGCAGTGGATTGCAGAAACTGTTTTCTAAGATCTGTCACAAATGATTTACTTTTATTAGTTTTAATGGCCCTCAGCTACAGGCATGGAATATAAGTGAAAATTAAGATATTTTTCATGAGTTGGAAATAGATTCAATCAGAGCATTTTTCCCTCCTCACATCTTCCTATTTACTTATTTATTTTATTTATTTGCTTATTTATTTATTTAGGTTTTTTTGGCAAATGATTCTGGCTGGAAGGAAATCACTGTGAAAGATGAGAACACAGGAGCGTTCTTCCATAAGAACAAAGCATTCCTTGTATTGGGAGAATGTGTTAATTGTAGATACACTGGCTGATCTGCCAAGCTCACAGGCAAGATGTCAGAGAAAGTGGACAAGGTGGCAAGTTGGAATTTTATTCTGGGTGTGGACAAGGGGCAAATTCATATACTCATTACTAAAGTTTTGCCTTTGGTGCAAGTCCACTTACAATCATAAAATCCAGCATTATTCTATTGCATAGTGCCTTTTGCCTGTGGCTTCTGCTTTTGTACCATGCAGTTTTTCTTTATAAATTTCACTTTTTCCCCCTATCACTCAACAGTCTGAAAGGTATTGTTATATGAACAGGTCTACATATTTTATTGTTTATAAACACTATCAGTCCATTTTTTAAACAGCTACTGGCTTGGAAGTCTGTCCTTATTGCTTGCGTAAGGACAGATGTTGGTAAGCAAAGGCTGGTGATGAGTCTGAGATGTCTCATTGCATGGGCTGGCTCTAGCATTTCTTTATCCTCTATGAAGGCAACTATGTGGTTGGAAAGAAAGCCCAGAAGGACCTGAATTATGAATACTGGCCTTTATATTATTTCAGATACTCACTTACTGTTGTTTTAACTGCAGGCAAGTTATTTTAATTCCTCCTGTCGTGCTTTCCTTATTCCGAAAGTTTTGATCTTGGAAATATGCATATACCCTTTGAGAGAGGATATCACTTTGTTGTTTACTGCTCACTTTGCCAAACTCTAGGAAAATTTCCCAAGTGAACTGGTATTACAGAAGCCTGGCAGAGCTTCTAGCTTTTAGGTGGTGTCTGTGGATCTGAACTCAGGTATTTAGAGTTGTGTGTCAAACATTACATCTATCAAGATATCTCCTTAGCCCAAAGTATAGAATTTTGTGCCTGCTATTGTCTGGCTAAGTACATATATTAAGCCCATCAATTTCCATTGTAAGCACTTTAAAACTGAGCATACCCATATAATAATGCTACTCTCACTTATGGCTAGAAAAGCTTCTCTTTTTCAGATGATGGTGGCCACTGAGATAACTCAAAATATACCATACTGCTGAAAAGAAATGACAGTGGAGTGTTCAACAGTGGAGTGTTCAGCACTGGGACATCTCTATCACACTTTCCAAGGTTCAGGGTCTATTTTAGAAGATGTGGCAGAAAGATTGTAAGAGCCAAAGGAAGGATAGGACTGCTTGCAAAACAAACTTCCAGACAAAAAATGGCCTTGATATTCATGACTTTCCAGTGCCTGGTAATAACTACACATAATTGAAGGAAAAGATGATGACACTGAAAAAAGGAGAGACTATTTGAGAGGGGGAAGAAATATGAGGGAGGGTAGAGAGGTTATCATAGTGGTTTATGGTCTATTATTATGGAAGCTATCAATTAAAAGGTTTAAGAAAAAGTCAGATGCACAAAATGGCACATGAATCTGGACTTCATTTACAATGGCAAGATGCTCTGAAGCCACCATTCTCTCTCTCTGTCTCTCTCTCTCTTTCTCTCTCTCTCAAATAGGTATGATGTTGAAAAGACAGTATAGGATTTTGAAAAGAACAAATTCATATATCTGAAACAAACACTAGTAGCAAATATCTTGCTCTCATGGAGATTTTGATCAAGTCTAAATACTCATCAGTTTAGCAATAAATTAAATTTTGATGCATTGAAAAGGGGAAAAATGTAGGGCTTCTTGAAAAAGCATTGTAAATAGGAAGTGCTGAGTAGCCTTATAGTCTTAGTTGAACACTGCAGACAGACTGGATGGAGATAGAAACATTGTACCGACCATGAGGAAATAAATGAAGTGAGCAATGAGGATATATCTAGTATGACTATGATGAACCATAGGGTACAGTCAGTCAGAATGTCGTGGCAGGACCAATTATGTCCAATGTCAGTAGGGGTGGCAGCCATAGTGGCTATAAAGAGAGTGGTAACCTGACCAAAGGTACAGAAGTCCTGTTGGATCTTGTAGGGTTATCATTAGAATTGGAAAGTGGCTTTTGTTCTAAGAGAACTACAGAACCATTGAAGGTCTTTACCAAGAAAATGTTGGATCAGACTGGCCTCTCCGCATGCTCATTCATTTTTTTGCTGCTTTGGGAATCAATGGTAGGCCAGTGTTTCTCAATTTGGTAAACTGATATTTGGACCTGAAATTTCTTTATTATAATTTTCTTTCCTGGGACTTCTGGCCATTTTATACCATTACCAGTCTCAACACACTAGTTCCAGTGTTTCCTTGTCTGCCAGTTGTAACAACCAAAAATTATTCTCAGCACTGCTTAATTTTACACATGAGGATAAATTACTTCAAACTGAAAAACCCTCTTTTAGGAAAAGTAAATGAAAAGGTAAAATACAATCTCAGAAGGGATTGTAATAATACTGACTGACTAGAAATAATATATTGAAGTGTCCTGAATATGTTGAAGGTAGAGTCAGTTTTTCAGTTGCCTTGTCTTTGCTAGGACAAACACCTGACCAGAAGCAGTTTATTGAAGGAAAGGGTTCAGTGCAGGCTTACAATTTCCAGGGGAAATTTTTATTATGGTGGAATAAGCTGGCTTAATTCAGCATATATCCACAGCAGAGAGAGACACACCAGCACCAGGAAGCATGAGCTGACTCCAAACACACACCATAGGTCCGGACTCATGATCCATGCTCCATCATCCCCGAAGTGAAATTGCAACCCCAGCAAGGCTCCCACTGCTGAAGACTAAGTAGGAAGCTAATTCTAAAACAAAGATACTTCAGGCTAGGGGGACATTACATTGAAACCAACACATTACAACCTTAGTCCCATAGACTCAAACCCTCTTCACAATGTGAACTACACTCAGTCCAACGTCAAAGCTCTCCATAGTCTTGACCAATGTTAGCACTTTCCAAAAGTGACAATTATCATGTGAGATTAAAAAATGTCTCTTAATTATGAATCCTGTAAGATCAAAACACAAATTACATACTTCAAACACATAATGACACGATGTAAACATTTTTATTGAAAAAGAAGGCATGGCAAGAAAAGACTGGACCAATACAACATCAACCATCAGCAGGCAAATATCAAACATCTGCATCTATAATTACAATATCTATACCAAAAGATGATATCTCTGGGTTACCAGTTCCATTCTTCCAATGGGGCTGCTCACCGCCTGGAGAAAATTCTATCCTTGGCTGGCCAAATTCCTTGGTAGCCATTCCACAACACTGTTGAATTCAAACCACTGTCACGTCTATATTGCAAGCCATGGTTCATCTTCATAGCATCATGTAGTGTCTTTACTGAGTCCCCATAAAGGAATTTCAACCCTGATTCACATTGCCACATCTCAGCTGCTCCTGAAGTCGTATGCATTTCATGACCAACTTCCCTGCATTTTTCTTGTTTCTTAACGTAGCAAGAAGGTGGCATAGCTGAATTTGCAAATCCAGGAGAAACAAACTTGACTTTGTAGAGCAAGATTCTCCTTTACCAGTCTTTCTTCAAGCCACTTCCTATCAAAAGAATTTGCATTCTTACTAGCTTGAGTCTTCCATGAGTGGGTTCCCCCCTCAGGTATCTTTTCCATTGTCTCAGTGAAAAGCAGTTGGCCCACCTTTAATGGTGGTAAACTCCTCAGCAATTGACCTTAAGTAATATAAAATCAGTCTCTGTTCCTGTAACTTCAAACTTGCATTTTTTTTCTTCTGTTTAATTATGCACCATTTATACTTTTTGTTCTCTACTTTATGACAAGCACACCAATTTATCACTTTTAATTAAACCTTGCTTACATTTTCAGGACATGGGCAGAAAAATGCATGCTGCTTTTCTACAGAAGCCACAAGCCACTGGGATGATCCTTCAAACAAGGCACAAAATATGGGAGAAAAGGATTTCTTGAAGCTACAGTTCCAGGGAAGTTCCGTAATGATGAAAGAGACTGGTCCTCTTTAACTGATCCAAGCAGAAAGAGAAACCCATCACCAACACCATACAAATACCAATAAAACAGGCAGTGGGTGAGAGGAAATTTTCTCCCCTTTATATAGCCTTAGGCAAGGTTTCCCAACCCTTCCCAGACCTTTTGACTCTGAGTCTCTGGAATTTACTTCTTGCTCTGCCCTCCTAGGAAGGGACTTTTTTGTTTGTTTATTTTTAGCTTCCTTGAGCTTCCTTATATCCTGCCCCCTACTGAGAGAGCTGCCTCCCTTGAAAGAACATCAGAGACTAACCCAAAATTACTAAAAAGATCAATTTGACAACATAATTTAGCCATCACAAGTCTACCCCTTGTCAACTTGATATCAAATCAAATGTCCTTATGTAATACTTAACTTCCAAATGAAGATAGTAACAAGATCATAATTCTACCTAACATGATATGATTATCTCACTTACAAAGGCAGACACATAAGGTTCCCCCAACACAAGGCAAACTCCATTAACTGTGAGTTCTTCCAAATCAAGTTACATACTTTTAACATATAAGGGCACAGAATAAACAATTCATACTAATATGAGGCATAACAAGGAGAGACTAGGCCAATGCAAAACTAAACAACCATTATGCAAACATCAAGCATCTGTAGTTCAAGTTCAGTATCACAACCAGTGACTAATAGTCTCCAAATTTTCCAATTCCATCCCTCCATCTTGGAATAGTAGCTGGGGAAATCTTCCATTCTGTGAGAACAACACTCCACGGTAGCCTTTGCACATCTCTGGTATATCCAAAACATCTTTGGGTCTCCATTTCAAACCACGGTCCATCTTTCCAATGGCTTTACTAGCTGATCAGGGACTTCATGCCCTCTTCCATATAATGCATCTCAGCAACAGCTCCTGGAACTGTATGCACTCCATGACCCACACCACACATTCATTTATCACACTTCCAAAAACAATACCAGGTTTTTAGGACATAAGCATGTTGTTAAGTCAGGGAAGAAATAAACCTTGAAGAGCAGGTCCCTTCATTTCAGCTATTTCCTTTCAAAAGAGTTTTCACAATCATTCATTCCTTCCTGTGTGGAAACACCTCTCACATCCTGTCCATTGCTTCAATATACAACAATCAGGCTATCTTCTTTAGGATTGTTAATATGTTGAAAATAGCAGCTTCAGTAACCTAAAGCCAGTCTCTGTGTCAATAAGCTAAATGATCTTTTCATTTTCCAACCTTAATCCTTAAATTCCTAGTTCCATAACATTACTCAAACACATCAGTCAATACTTAAATTCAACCTTGATCAAACTCTGTGGGAATGGTCAGTAGAACACAGCCAGCTCTTATTCCAGTAACACAGTTCTAACAATTTTCTATGCATTCTCTCCTTCCCCTTAGAAAGTTCATAAGCAAAGACATTAGAGACTTACCCAAGATTACTAAAAAGGTCAAGTTGACAACAAATTTAGCCATCACACCCAGTTCCAACAAAGTTCTCTCCAGCCCCTTTGAAAATTCACAAGCCTAGACTTCACAGTCCAAAATTCTCTCTGCACTTATTATTATTATTATTATTATTATTATTATTATTATTATATTATTATTATTATTATTTTGAATCTCTAACCAAAATATCCATGAGGCTCTGCTTAGCACCCTCCAAGTTTTCTCCAGTCCAAAGTAGCAAGTCATTTCACATTCTTCCAGAAAGCACATTCCAAAAGACCAAAACCCTCATGATCAGATTCATCACAGTAAAGACCCACTTTTTGATAACATCTTTTGTTTTGCAGTGACTTTCTCATTACATGATAAACACTGGACCAGAGCCACTTATGGGAAGAAAGGGTTTATTTTAGGCTTCTATATCCCAGGGGAAGTTTTATCATGGCAGAAGAAGCTGGATTACTCCAGCGTGCATATCAGAGAGAGAACTACCAACACTGGTATACATGAGCTGGCTCTGAACACACACCTTTGGGCTGGACTCAAGTTCCACCCCCAGTGACATACTTCCTCCAGCAAGGCTCTGTCTACTGAAAGTAAGAAACTTAATATTCATCAAAAATACCTAAGGTTATAGGGGCATAATATTCAAATCACCATAGCCATTTAGCTTTGAAAGTTGGCAATGAACAAGATGTGTGATCCAAGATTCAAAATGGATCTGCATATTGAGCTGTGAACAACAAAAAGGATTGACTTACTCCATACTAAAACAAGGAATGCTAGAGATAGGGTTGTATTGCATGAGATCAGACATCATACCAGATAACAAGAAGGAAATATATTTAAACGGATAATACTATTATACGTAGACTACATTTATGATTTCATAATGTGATGAGAATGGGAAGCAAGATTATTCTTAAAATGATCAACACGGTAGTGGTTTCAGAACAAAGACAAGGTGCACTCAATATCATTATTGTTAAGTTGTAGCTGAAAATTAACTTTTATATCAAAGTTATTCTATTCTTCATGAACATTCTGAGGATCAGTGATTTGCTAGAAAATAGCTGCAATTAACTGACCATTTTGCATACAATGTTTTATTTGGTAAAGTATATCCTGTTGTGTGGGTGCAATGGAAATATAATTGAGCTAAGTTCACAAGTGAGGAAAATGAGTTTCAGAGAGGACATGAATTTTCCTGAGGAGACTTAAACCATTGTTTTCCCAGTCAAAGTCTAAACCACAGCTGAACAGAAAAAACAATTTCACCCAAATAGAGCCCAATGAAACCAATGAGTATATTTGAATTATAGGAACAAGGATACAAGGTTACTTACAGTACTATGAGTGACAAAGGGCACCTGCATTACTGCCAAAATCATAACAGCATGGCTGATGACACATCATGGTGGCCAACCCTGTTAACCATACAGGCAGTTCCATGGGAGTCTTTTTTTTTTTCCCGCCAGTAATTATTTACTGCTTTTGTAATATTGGGGAAACATATAGCTTTCAGAAATTCCTGGGCCTTATAACTTTCTTTAGCTTCTTGATTCTTATGGGCCTATCCCTCCTTTAGTATGGAATATCTCACTTCTGAGGAAATAGTTACAGAATGACATAGTTTGTCTTAAGTTCATACTATGATGTTTATGATGGTTAAATTTATTGTCAACTTGACCTGTGTAATAATCCACAGTAATCTTGGGTGGGTCCCTGATCTTGCCTGAAGAAAGGATTGACAAAATCCTTTTGGGATTTTGGAGCAGGGAGGAGGTCCCTTCTCAAGAGTGAGCCCTCCCATCTCACCCCACCCCCAGTGGATGGGGCTTCCAGCAGGGGACTAAATATAAGGAAGCCTGAAGGGAAGGGACCCTGTCTTCCTTCCTCACCTGGCTGCTGGTGCTGGCTCTGTCTCTCTGCTTGGATTTATGAAAGGGAGAAGACTTTTCCTTCATTTTTGGGACTTCCCCTGGAACTTCCCTTGGATCTATTATTTCAATAAATACTTTCCTCCCCAAATTGTGCCTGGTTTGGAGATTCATCCAAGTGGAGTGTGGCTGACTACCACAATGTCCATAATAATTTCTCAGGTATGATGTTAGAGCGAGACTCAAGCCAAATGCTGGATGCAAAGCCTGTTTTCAAATTTTCTTTCATGTTGATGCATGCAACCATTATGAAATTTTTTTGTGTTGAGTGCTATTCATCATGTGAATATGCTACAATTTGTCAGTCCTGTTAAAAGTAATTTAGATCACTCAGTTTTTGTTTCTTAAGAAAAAAATCATGATAAGAATACTTATTTTCAAGTCTATTTGTAGACTTACATTTTCCTTTCTCTTTTTTAAAATATTTTATTTATTCATTTTTCAAGGAGAGAGAAAGAGAGAGAGAGAGAGAGAGAGAGAGAGAGAGAGAGAGAGAGAGAGAGAGAGAGAGAGAACCAGGGCCACCTTATGGCTTATGTGGGTACTGGGGAATTGAACCCGGTCCCTTAGACACTGAAGGCAAGTGCCTTAACCGCTGAGCCATCTCTCCAGCCCTCCTTTCTCTTTACTAAAGAGAAAAATGATCTGGTATCTACAAAGCCATGCTCCTTGAAAAGCTCTATGGAAGAATCTTTCCTTACCCTTCAACTACAAGTTCCAGAAATTCTTGACATTTCATGGTTCCTTCCTGTATTATTCCATCCTCTGCCTACATAGTGAATTTCATGTAATTTTAAACCCTGAAGTCTGTCATTTTCAGAGTATTGACCAGAAAAGGACAACTTTTATATTTCTTAGATTTATTTAGATTTGTAATTATAATGCATTCTGTTACCAATAATTATATGATTAGCTATTAATCTTATCTTTATTCTTTGTAGGTAATGCAACATTTTCCTTCAGAGTGTTTTTTTTCTTTCACTTTCTTTATGGTTTTTGTGTCATGTGTCCTAACATCACATATGATAAGTTTAGCTATTGGCCACTGTGTGACCAAACTGAAACATAACATTTTGAAAGCTCAAATTTATATTACATCAGAGCTGATATTAGGACATCTCAGAAATCAAGGTAACCTCCCTCATGGGATACAGTCCTTTAAAGGCTCAGCTGACACAGTCTTAAGTCTAGCAGGACATTCCCTAATTGGAATGTTGGTGTGAAAATACCAGTTCCTTGCCACATGAGCCTCAGCTTCAGCAGGCTAAAATATAGCAGTGCCTTTTGGCAGAGTTAGCCAAGAAAGCCGAACATACTTTTTTTTTTCCTTCTAATTCTAACGTTGGTAATGACGATTCATTTTTGTGGAATCACTTGATTCAACCCATACTGAAGAAGTAGGCAGCACAGAATTCTGAATATCAGGGTATGGGATGGTTACTTATATAGAAGATGACTTCCAGATAAAAGCTTTAAACATTGTCTCCTATTTTTTAATATTGTATTTTATGTCATCTATTTTATTTCCCATTTTGGCAATTTAAGTGTAATATTCCCCATAGAATCATGTGTTTGAACACTGGTTTATCAGCTATTTGAAGTGATTAGGGAAGGTTGTAGAACCTTTATGAGGTAGAACTTGGCTGGAGGAAATGTGTCATTGAGGGCCACATTGAGGTGTGGCCGCCTGTCTATAACACTGTGTTCTCAGTGTTTGTTTTTATGTTTTACTATATAACTCCACAATGAAGGCAGCATGGAATTATAAACAGCATAAAAACATTATGAGTCTTCCAAACTAGTTTTTTAAAAAAATTACTAAGTAGAAACATTCTATGTACAATTCATTTGTAGGTTCAGAGGCTGTTAAGACCTCAATATGAAGAAAGCAGACTTAACACTCATCCAGCATGACTCAGAGATCTTTGTGGTTCTTTTAAAAATTCATCTCAGATATTATAGGTATTCTCACTTGCATTCTAATTTTAGAATGAATTTGTTAATTAAGTTCTACTGGAATTTTGAAGAAATTATTATAAACCTAGAGATCATTTTGGGAAAAAATCTCCTATAGTTTTAAGACATTTAGTATTTGAAGTAGGCATAATAAATCCCTCTATGTACTTGTGATTTTCTTTCTGCATGGTATTTAACATTTCTGTATAAGGGAATTTATTTATCTAAGTAGTTATTGGTTTTAATGCTATTTCATAGAGTATTTTCAATATTTTGTAATTATATTTTTACATGCTTCATCTGCTATTCTAAAGATGATAATATGTATCATTAAGTTATTCGGATATATTTAGAGTCAATATTGGCTTACATCATAGAAAACAATCTTCTTGAAACAGTATAAATCCAGAACCCATCATAATGCTTAACACTATTATCATATATATTAAATTCAAGATTTTATTTTAAAATGTTATAATATATGCCATGGATAGTCATACCCTTTTCTTACCTTAATTTATAAAAGCTCTCTTTTTCTTTCCGTCTCTATTGTGTGTGTTATATGCACTCTAATATTTACTATCCCCATTTCAATTTATTATTTGTTTTCAAACAGCGTCTAGATGTGAGACTCAGGCAGATCTCAAATTCCTTCGCTCAAGCAATCCTCTGCCTTCAGAGTAGCTAGTCTTAAAGGTCTGAGCCATTGACAAAGCATCATTCTTTCCTGGAGAACTGAGTTTCTCTCTGCCATCATCTCCCATCAAGCACAGCACCTTCTTTATTAATACTATACTGACAATCATGCCAGTTTGATTTCCTGGGAAATATTTCATTTTGAAGCATAGGTGCACATATGAAAAGATAATAGTGTATTTTATTCATTCCTTTAGATTTATTATCATAATGTCCTCTATCATCAGTTGTTAATATTATTAGCAATAAATCATAATTTTTCAGTCTAAATGTTTGTCTTTTTAATATTTATTATGAATAAGTATATGCATTGTATGAGCTCTTCGTACCTTGTAAGTCATGCAGCAATTGCTATGAGAGTATCTGGGATTTTCTTTTTATATCTGGTTTTTGATTTGACTCTGCATATCATTTAATCTTCAATTTTTTAGGCTTTGCTTTGACCTTGGCTAGATAGTGATCATATGGTATCTGTGATGCTTCTTGAACCAGTAGTGTTTCTCTGACACTATTGAATGTTTTCACAGAATGTTTCTGCTAACAATCTTTCTCAAATCACTTTCTTTATTTATAAGAGTGCAATTATACACATTATGGATTATTTCCTATTATCCCTTGAGTTTCTGAGGCTTTTTGTATAATTTTCTACTATTATAATTTGTTTATTGATTTTTCTTCAAGTATAATAATTATTCATATGTCAATAAACTCACACAGTCAATGCTTAATTTTGGCTACTTTCTAGCATTATAATTTGCATTGTTTAAATTTCAATTTTCTAAAATTTTAAGTGTTCGTTCATTGATAGAAAAATATTTTTTGATATTTTAAATAGTTTATAAAACTTTTATTATACAAAATAATCTATGAGTATGCCAGCTCCCTTCTGGTTAGTTGTCATGGTGCTGGAAAGAGCTATGTGTGCTGCCGGTGGATAACCACCAACAACAGTGTGAATAAGAATTTATTCTGCCATCCTCAAAATCAACTATCCAGACAAGATGTTCACAGAAGTGCAATAGTGACACAGGCTATTGGGTAATCATCTGCTCTTTGATTGGATAGGAATCTCACTCAGTTGGAGATAATTATTCCTGCTACAGACAACAAAGTCAGAATATTATGGGTTAAAGGCTATTCATGTCCCAAAGTCTTCTAAATTTCTGTTTTTCTCCTTTGTTCAATGATTCTTTCACTCTTGGTAAGAGAATCTGCTTTTTACAGATGGCAGCAATTATTTGGAAAACCCAACACTTTATGTAAATATTTCAATTTCTGCAAAAACTGAAATTATAACACTTCTATTTTGAAGTGATTTGATTACAGTATACTAAAACTATATAACATTAGTTAGAGAGTATATCTACTAATCTTGTCATCTCAGCATTATTTCTCCCTTTGTTTCTGTAGACTGATTTGTCCTAGGTGTGATAATTTAGGAAATGATATTCTTTTTAAAGATATTTTATTAGAGATAGTTGAGAGAGAGAGAGAATATGAATTGGCACATGGGCACATCAGGGCTTCCTGCCACTACAAATGAACACCAGATGCATGTACCAATTTGTTCATCTGGCTTTATGTGGGTTTTGCAGATGTGAAACAGGGCCTGCAGACTTTGCAAGCAAGCACCTTTAACTGTTGAACAATCTCCCACCTTGATTTTCATTTAAGTAGGAAAACAAATAATATTTAAGTGCTCTTGATATCTCATGCTTGTTTTTAAATTTAGTTAACAGATCTAAGATGGTCTTTATCACTATCCGTAAAATTTATGTTTCTGGGTATTTTAGAGAATATTCATAAAACTCGTTAATGATCATAAAAAGTGGTCCTTTTGTGTGTCCAGACTTCCATATATCTATAAATGCTGGGATTCTCATCTTATACGTAGTCATTCTGTTGCCAATAACTGTTGTTTGCCCCGTTTCCTAGGTTCTAATGAGAAACGTGTAGTTTGACATTTAGTCATGGGTTTAAAGGATTCCAGTATAAATGTCAGTACTGTCCCTTTTTTATCTGCCCCACAACTTCCTTCCTCCTCAGCTTCTCTAAATTCACTACCATTGTTTCTTCTGAATGAGATTACTTCACTGTGCCTTGACAGGCCCTTTCTATGCTATATGTGAGTAAATTACTGTGGTATTTGAGTATATGTCCTCCATGATTCCAGTATGTAAGAGCTGTGGTGGGGGAGAATATCAGAGAGTAACAAAACACTTGGGTCATGAGAACCCGGCTGAAGACTGGGCTATCCATGGTCCCCTACCACAAAGACTGACGGCCCACGGAGGAGGATATCCAGCTGACTGGGGAGGGGGAGGGGGGCAATGGGGAATTGGGGATAACAACTCATGGTTGGCCCACTAAACAATGTAACTCATTATTGACAATAAAGAAAAAAAATTAAAAAAAATAATTTCATTTAGCAAGACTAAAAAAAAAAATAATAAGTAAACTTAATACTTCTTGGATCTCCAACTTCTTGGGTGGAGGAGGCATCACTCCATGTGGATTTGATAAGAGAGCAGGTTGAGCTCTGAGGTTCTTTCTTGCTTGCTGAAGGTTTGCATTGTTTGTTTTTAGGAGAGGGGATATTTGCTGGCTGCTGGTGGTTTTTCTCTCTACTTGGTTTTATGGAAGTAAGCAGGTTCTTTCACCACTGATGGAACTACACCTTGAAAACATAAGGTGAAATAAAGACCTTCCTCCCCTAAACTGTTCCTGGTTTGGAAGTTTATCCCAGCAATTTAAAAGACTCTACAACAATTACTTTTGGTAGAAAATGAAGCAAATATATCATTCTCTTTGAGCCTTTCTTTTCTAATGTGTGAAAATTATTTCACACATTTTGTTTAATTCTTGATTTTTGCTATGAGAATTTCTTCTAGTACTGTGCTTTATATTGTAAATAATAACAGAAGCACTAATGTATTTCTTAAAAGACCACATGTCTACATTAAACATTCTTCATTTTATTTTATTTTTGGTATTCCTATAGGGGTAAAACAATTGGACAAAGACAAGTTTGCTTTTATTTTTGAGAGTGTATTCCATTCATGATTACTTGCCAAAAGAGAAAATGATCATCAATTGAAATTGTCACCCTCTCACTTTTATGTCAGAAAACCAGCTAGGAAAATATAATTGGTAAGTGATATTTCCCATAGTAACTAGTGGCCAATTTGCCGTTACTATAGTCAGAGTATTAGAAGGAAACATTTACGCTAACATTTCACTTTGTAACCAAGGTTTTTATTAATTTAACCAGTGGCTATAGCTTTTCAGTTTATTTGTTTTAATACACTCATAAAATATTTAAACATCCTAGTATTTTGCTTTCAAATGCAAGCTCTAAGGGTGGTATTTCACAGATCCGTTATATTAGACAGAATGATCTTTATGTAAAATGTGTTTTTCTCCACTGTCTCCTGAGAAAGGAGATAATTTATTTTGACCATCCATACATCCATTTTTTTT
>PVHP010033070.1:0-19891 GCA_004024765.1 Zapus hudsonius | reverse complement strand
GGAGAGGAGAGGAGAGGAGAGGAGAGGAGAGGAGAGGAGAGGAGAGGAGAGGAGAGGAGAGGGAGAGACCATCACTAACACCACACACACAGAACAGCAAACAGGCAGGGGGGAACAGAGAGATTTTTTCCCCCTTTATATAGCTTTAGGACAGGGTCTTGCAACCCTTTCCCAGCCTTGTTTACTCCCTAAGTCTCCTGAATTTCCTTCCTGCACTGCCCTCCCATCAAGGGATGTCTGTTTCTAGCTTCCCTACATCTTGCTTTCTCCTTGAGAGGGCTACCTTCCTGTGAATCTCCTCAGTAACCCACCCAAGATGACTTAAAAAGTCAAGTTGACAACAAAACCTAACCATCACAGGTGGTACATGGTCTTCTCTCCAAGGGACATTCTGCATTTGCCATCAGACTCAGAGATCCTTGCTGACCTCAGATGTCCTCAGAGAAGAGAGTACCCTGGAATCAGTGTGTCCTCCCTCCCCTGTGTCAGCTGCCCCCTAGCACTGCCTCTGTGTTGGTAGTGTGCTTTTTAGTGGTTTAATTACTGTGGTAGTTTGAATGTATGCCCCCCATAGACTCAGGTATTTTATTAAAGCTTGTCACTGGGGGGGGGGCGGGGTCCTGGAGTCCAACTCTAAGGTGTGTTTAGGGGCAGATCTGATTTCCAGCCCAAAGGTAGTCTGAGCTCTGTTTGGGCCCTGCTATTTGTTGCTGGTTTTGTGCTTGTTGGTGGTGGTGTTTGCTGGTTGGCTGGTGATGGTTTCTCTCTGCTTGAATGTATGGAAGCAGCTTCTTCCACCACTGATGGAATTTCCCTCTGGATCTGTAAGCTGGAAATAAATCCCTTCCTCCCATAAACTGTGCCTGGTTTGGATGTTCATCCCAGCAACATGGAACTGATTACAACTACCATGTGCCAACATCTGTCTGTATTTTGCCATGTTTCACTGGGGTTTTTGAGTCTATAATTTATGTCTTTTACCAAATTTTGTTAATGTTTGTGGTAGTTTTTCAACTCCATTTCTAGTTTTGTGTACATTAGGCTTTTTCTGTTTGGTTAGGTTTGGGTGGCCTTGTTTAGTTTTGTTTGTTTTCAAGATAGGATCTCACTCTGTAGTCCCAGGCTGGACTCGAACTCAGTAATCCTCCTACCTCTTCCTCCTGAGTGCTATGATTAAAGGTGTGTGTCACCATGCCCAAGAATTTTAGGCTTTTTGATGTTCTTTACCTTCCTAAGTCCCTGGGTTTTTAAAAAATAGTTCTTTGAGGTATGGTCTTGCTCTAGCCCAGGCTGACACTGTGTAGTCTCAGGCTGTCCTTGAACTCACAGCAATCCTCCTACCTCTGCCTTTGGAGTGCTGGGATTAAAGGTGTGCGCCACCACACCAGGCGAGTCTCTGTTCTTTAAACAGTTGATCTTCAGTTTGAATAAAATGTCTTTTTAATGTGTGTGTTTAGTTGTTTCTGCTGAGTTTTTCTGTCTGTACCTTAGGAGCATTTTTTCCTTTGGATCCTTGAGTGTGCTTAGGATGCTTACTTTGTCCACTGGAGGCTGCATTCTGGGTTCATAATGAGAAATGTGCAGCATGGTGTTGTGTAAGGTAGAGCAGTGCCAGGACAGACTAAGGCTGGTGGCAAATTTTATGTCCAGGGAAGGCGTATGTAAGTCAGACTTTCTGCCACCATGACCAAAACCAGAGACAGTTTATAGGAGGAAATGTAAGTTCATAGATCTGAGATCTCGGTCTTTGGTCAGTTGCCCCACAGTAAGGCAGAACATCGTGGTAGAAGGGCATTGTGGAGCTGAGCCACTTTCCTCATGGCAGCCACGAAGCAGAGAGGGGCTGAGAAGTAACGGCTAGAGAGAAAACTACATCTTTCCAGGATGCATCCTCAGTGACCTACTTCTAGATAAGTTCTACCTCCCCAAAATGCCATCATATAAATCCATCAGTGAATGAATCCACTGCTCAGTTGACAGTCCTCACAGTTCAGTCATCTCGCAATGATAGGATCCATAGCAATTCAGTCATCTTCCAATGATAGGATCCATAGCTGGGAGAGATGCTTCATATCCAAACCATAATATTCTGTGCCTGGTCCCTAAAGGCACATGTCCATTTCATACTGGGAAATGCATTTAGTCTGTCTGCAAAAATCCCTAAAGTCTTAACATTTCCAGCATTTTTATAAGTTCAAGTTCTGTCTCTTCTGAAACTTGATGCAGATTCTTAGCTGTGAACTCCTATAAAAATCAAAATTAAGGGGCCTGGGAGATGGCTCAGAGGTTAAAGGTGCTTGCTTGCAAAGCCTTGCAGGCCAGGACTCAGTTCCCAGCCACCCACATAAAGCCTGATGCAAAAAGTAATGCAAGGCCCTGGCTCGCCCATACATGTATGTATATACATACATGCATTTGAAAATTACATATTTCAGCATACAGTGGTATAGAGTACATTCACATTCCAAGAGACAGAAATGGCACGATGTAAGACAAGACCCAGCAGAGCAAACACTAAGTCCCAGAGCTCTGTGTTCATTCTGGCATCTGAGTATATGGCGGTGTGACAGGAGCTGTATATGGTGGTGTGCCATGGGATGTTTTGACCCCCATTGCCTTGCTGGCTAGAGCCCCATCAGTTCTCCCCAGGGCTGGTTCTCCTTGTTGCCTGCAGCACTCCTCGGCAGACATCTATGTTCCTGGATCCCTGACTTCCTGCTATTTCCATTTCAGTTTCATATTCACTCATAAAGCTTCCCACATTGTGCTCCCAGGGGCTGCCTGCAGTAAGCCTGATCCTGACACACACTTCCAGGCTTTCCTTTGAAATCTAGGTGGTAGTCTCCATGCTCCTGTAACTCTTGTATTTTGCCTGCCTGCCAAACCAGCATCACATGAATGATATCAAGGTTTGCTGAGAGCGGGAGCAATAGCCTGACTCCCTTGGACCAGCAGCCTCTGAGCACCAGGGCAGCTAAACACAGTAAAATCAATCCTGGCCAAACAATTTTCTCAATGGTCCTGTGCAAGCTGGTGCCCTAGAATTGATCTTTTTTCAAGAAAAAACTTCCAAATGAGTTGGTACCTTATATCCTTGGGCCTACAAATGGAGTCTTGCTGATTCCTGAGATGTCCTTAAGGCATCGTTCTTATTGCCCCAATGCAGAAAGCATTTTGTTTGTTTGTTTGTTTGTTTGTTTGTTTGTTTGTTTGTTTATTAGAGTATGGGCATTCCAGGGCTTCTTGCTACTGCAAAAATAAAAATAAAAATCTCCAGACACATGCACCACTGTGTGCGTCTGGCTTAACATGGATACTGGGGAATGGAACCTGAGTGGCTTTATAAACAATCACTTTTAACCACTGAGCCATCTCTCCAGCTCTTGACTTCTTTTTAATGGTACCTGCCTTGCCTACAGCTTTCCTTTGCTGGCCAAACTCCTAGTATTTCAGATCTTTCTGCTCTGGCTTTTGATCCCTAGTCACACTATAAATCTGGCTAAAAACAGCTGGCAATAACCATTCTGGGGCAGCTTTAAATCTCCATCAGATTATTCTGTTATATTTAAACTCAGCCTCCCACAGAATCTCAGGGCATGGACAAAATGTGACAGCAACTTTGCCACAATGTACCAATTCCCTAAGAGAGACCTTGTTCCCTTTGAAAACCTCATGAGCACCGTCTCTACGGTCTGTGTTCTGTTCAGCATCCTGGTCTTTCACATTCACCAGAATAGCTCAATAAGCTCCATGCAGCATTTAAGGCTATCTGTAGCACACACTTCCAACTTTTTCAAATTCTTACCACAAAACACATCCGAGGCTTCTGAGTCAGATGGCCAGGTGACATCACTGCATGACTGTTTATCTTGGTGCCAATTTTCTGTGAATGACTTTTTATCACTGTTTAATTAGCTTAGGTGTTTCTAGGTAATAATCAAGTTGAGAGTCAAGAAAGCCTCCTAAGAAAGTGCTGAGAGCAGAAGCCCAAGGCACTCTTGGGTGGGTTCCAGGGAAGGGAGGAGACCCCATGGCAGGCCTAGGGAAGGGCTAGCCAGTCATGAGCCTATCTGGGCCAGCATGTGGCATTTTCCTTTGAGGCTTCTTTCACCTGACTTAGCTAGAATGTGATCCTTGACTGTCCCTCCAAAAGAAAACATTTTTGGAAATTTCTCCTGATGGCAGTAAAAACAAGATAGCCGAGGCTGTCAACTTTGAGTGAGGCAGTGCTGCCAAGTCCTGGCCTGTGACCATGACAGTCCCCTCATTGCCTAGTCGTTGCTCCTGGGAGCACACTGGCCTAGTTAGCTGCTAGCTATGCAGAGAGGGAATGTGGGATGGACCACTCTTGGCAGACTTCCTGCCCTGGTGCCTGTGGGAGGGTGGAGGTGTCCTGCTCCACAGGGCTGAAGGCACCCCTGAGATTGAGAGAAGTGTGTCTGCTCAGGCTCCCAGCAAGTACCACACAGCTGTCTTGGACTCTGATATGGACATGTCACAGTGGTTTGGGGTTTCTGTCCAATTCCAGGCATGCTGGCCCTTGGTTGTTTCCTGACAAGTGTACAAGCTCACATGATAAAGCTTACATTCAGTTGAGCTAAAGTTTAAAGTTTTTAAATTTCTTCCTCAGTCACATCAGCCATGATTTTTAGCACTCAGAGGTCCATGTGGCCAGTGGCTCCTTAATTACCCTGTGCCAATCCAGAATGTCCCTTGCAGATGGTTCCATGGACTGTGCCACCAGCACTTCCTGCAGATCCTGGTCAGTGGCTCCAAGTGGCTAGCCTGCAGCTCATTTCCACACACAGGAAACAAGAGAAAGAACGGGAAAGTGTGTGCCCTTCAGCATGCTATACGTTAAATATTTGGAATATATTAATCTGAAAAAAAATCTCCCTTGCTAAGTCTAATTTCCGCTGAGGGGAAGCATATTTGTATTTATCCAGAGGCAATAAAGCTGCCGAGGTCACCACTGTGGACCCCGTTCCCAGGCAAGCTGGCGACACCTGCAGAGATCTAAGCAGCAGGGACACCCGGTGGCACGGAAGTCTGGTTGTCCTGGCAACCTGGCATTAACAAGCACCGTGACAGGCACATGGACTGGGGTTGCCGTGAGGGTCACCACCAGGGCATGCGGGTTACAGAGGTCACTTCCTGTTTCTCTGCAGTGCCCAAGGATATCCTTAAAATGTATTAACAATTTACTAAATGCTTCACAGTTGGGAGCATGCAGTTGTCAAGATTCCATTTCTTTTTCTAGTCTTTTGTTTGTTTTTTTGAGATAGTCTCACTTGAGTCTAGGCTGGAGTTGCCCATTCTGGCTTAAGCTTCCCAGCAGGTGCTACAACTAACTTAGATTGGGGGGGGGGTGGTTGAGAAGCACACCTTCCCTTGAGGATGGTGCTGGTGTAGATAACTCCCAGTACGCCTTGGTGCCCATACCCAGGGCACCCTCAGGTATGATGAGGAAGGGTACTGAGTCTTTTGTGAAGAGGAAGCTATGTGTGGTCATCCCCTGAGAGCCACAAGGGACAGTGACCTAGATGAAGTCCCTCACCAGTGCACCTCAGAGTGGCACCTCCTCTCAGGAACTCAGGGCATCATCACTTAATGGGTGAAATTGCCTTAAAACTGTCAGCTGCGTTTGGGGAGCTGTAAGATATTATGACCCCCATTCACATATGCAGGGCAGCTGTGTGAACAGGGCTTCAGCGGCTGTAGACTGTCCTGTGAGCTGGTGGCTGCCATGGTCATAGCTCTGCTTCCAAAAATGACTTGTGTTCTAACAATCTAAATTTTGGGTTGAGCCAGACATGGTTGCTCACTACTCTAATTCCGGCACTCAGAAAGCTGAGGCAGGAGGATTCCTATGAGCTTGAGGACAGCTGGGTTACATAGTAAGATACAGGTCAGCCAGGCCTATGGAGCAACACCCTGTCTCAAAAAACAAAAACAAAGATTTAAATTTGGGATTAAATCTCCATCACAGATGCTGCAAGACATGAATCCAAACTCTCAGAAATGGCTTTTCAGAACAGTGTCTGGTAACAAAAGCACAGATGGTATGCCTGGATCCCTGGAATGCTCCAGCTTACAGGAGAAGGCTGTTCATTCCATGTGACTTGTGACTCAAGAGCGCAGGGACTTTACGGTCCCTGGGACCAACAGTCTATGCTGTATGGACCATGGCCGATGCTGACCCTGTAGCCATAGAACCAGAGAAGCAGGGCTCATGGCTCCATTGGGAGCTGTAGGTCAGCTTTCTCCATGATGTCACAGCCTGGGTTGCTATGGGCCCAGGCTCCTTTGCTCACTGGTGGGCACCATGGAGCCCGTGGAGTTTCTGTTACCTTCAGAAGTCCCTCTTCCCTGTGCCAGCAAGAGCGCAAAGCAAGATTTTGGTATGCCATCTCGTAACTTCTCCTCCTAAAATATAACCTACAGAAATTAAGGAAACTTTTAAAAGCTGTGGGCTCCCTCCAGGGCCGTCATTAGAAGCCCCTGGGGCAGCAGAGGGCGGGCGACTCAGAGCTGGAGTGACAGCCAGTCAGGAGGGAGCGCTTTGCCCCCTTCTCCCTGTTTTTAACAGAGAAGCTAATGGATTTCCTGTTCCTCGTGCGGATGGTGCTGTCACTTTTGAAGGATCCATCTGTGCTGTATTTAATTACTCTTTCTGAGTAGCTGAAATCATTCCGACGAGCTCGTGAGACCCGGTTGCCATCTTTTTTCTTACTAGAGTGGCCTTTGCAAGGGATGTGCGCCTCTCTGATGCTTCCTCTGGATGGAGGTGGTTCAGCCTTTGACACAAGGGACTGGTTCTGGATGGCAATACCCGACTTCACCTGTGCGGGATACCTGCTGCCTCTGTCCAGCACCCAGCCTGGTACCAGCTCACCCCTGAGCCTTCACTCCTTGCTGCAGCTGAGCACACATCTACATCCTGGCAGCCTCGTGACCCTTGAGTGACATGGAGCCATGGTGTGGCTCTTATGGCCTGTTGCTGCCCCTGGGTGACATCCCATCCATCCTTCACTCTATTTGACACCGGACTGTTTCCAAAGGATGCTGGCAAGATTCATACTGAAACAGCCTATTAAATGTGAGAGGTTAACTCCTCTCCAGGAGTGGTTGCAAGTACATATCTTCTCCTGTGGTCTCTAGTGAGGACAGCCACTGCAGCCACATGGGCCTGTTGCGAGAAACAGCTCTGAACAGAGCTTCTGGAAGCTGCTCTGGGAGGCTAGGTGGTGCTTCCCTTCCATATGTGCAGCTTCTTGGGCAGGGTGAGTTCAGGGCTAGGCTGTGCTCTGTAAATGAATGTGGCAGACTTTCATGAAGTGAAGGTTCCAGAACCAGCTGTATATAACCCCACAAGAGCAATCTGACTGTTCAAGGCTCTCAGGGCCTCCTCTCATGGACCTCTGCTGACAGTCACCTGATATGCCACTGGCAGGACAGTGTCCCCACTGCCCACAGCATGATCTGGGAAAGAACAGCACTCTCCCCAGAGGCATGGGCAGCAGGCCAGACCCTCCCTAGCTGGCCCCTGCAGAGGCCCAGGATGGTAGGCACAAGCTGGAGAGGGGGCCTTTTAGCTGGTGAAAGGCACACAGAGTGTAATTGCATGAGGCATTTGTCCGTGATTACAGCTGCCTGTCTCCTGCAGAAGGTGCCATCTCCTCTGTCCACTTCATGAGGACCTAGTATGCTGGGCAAGGGCAGCTGACCACCTGCCCACACTGGGCCACTTGGCCCCTGGAAGCTGCCCTTGGCAACATGCTGGTTATTTATTTTTTCTGGGGACGCATCCCCCGCCACGCTGAAAGAACAATGGCCTTCCTTGTGCGCATGGCACAGCTGCTGAGACGCCACTGATCCCAGCAGAGAAGATGAGCAGGTGGGGCTCCAGCAGCCCTTCCCTTCCTGGGTGTCCCATGCAGACTACAGCCTCAGTTTCTCTGAGGAAGACCCTAGTCAGCCATTATTTGAGGTGGGGGCAAGGGCAGTGGGGTCCCACTGTAAGAACCCCCCCCCAGCCCTTGGCTCAGGCTCAGTAGGACAGGAATGTCCTATCCCCTCAGAAGCCTGCAGGAAAGCTCAGCAACCCCACACACACCCTCCTTCCTAGTGGAGACAGCTTGTCTCCCATCACCCTACTTTGCCCTGTCAGCTCCTCCCTCCCCCCAGCCCTGTCACCCTGCCTCTCGGGTGTGTCTCTAGATTCTGCCATTGTGTATCAATCACTTTGATCGGTGTCACTCACTGCACTGCATGTTAAAATTCCATTCCTGTGTCTGCAGAGTGAGATGGCAATTAGGCAGGCTCCAAGCTCTGGGGAACATGTCCCCCTAAAAGCTGTGGGGCTGCATGACAGACACAGAACCAGCTCCAGCCTGCCCTGGGGCTAGTGAAAGGATCCGGGTTTGCTCTTGTCACCTCCAGACCCCTGAGTTTTTCACTTACAGGGTAGAGGATGGGGGATCCAAGCATGCAGTCTTCAAGGTACTTCCTCATAACATTTGCTGCCTGAGCTCTTGCCACACTTATCAGACACTTACCCATCCAAGGACACCTCTAGCCATGAAATTCCAAAGGGTATCAGGCACACCCACGTGAATTGTACCCCAATCTGATGCAAATTATTCCAAGGTGAAATTTGAGGAATTGTTATGCAGGGAGGAGGCACCCATGTGAAGCACAGCTTGCTCAGCACATTTCTGAGTTCTGTTCGGACAGTGAGGCCCAGGCTCCTTTGCAGAGCACATGATGGCAGGGAGGAAGTCACCAGATTGTGCTCACCCAGAAACTCTCCAAGGTTCTAGTCTCAATGATGGACTGGTGCTCTGGAAATGGTGGTGTTACCAATAAAGCAAGGTTTTGTCTATAAAGGTTGCAGCTCTCCCTCAGCCCTTTGGTAACATCTGCAAATGCTCAGCCCTGGACAAGTGCCAAAAAAGCAAAGTTCAGAGAAGCCCAGCCACACCTACCACTTGTACCCTTCCAGTCCAGGGAGTTCCAGCTACCGTGGCCCAGCCTCCAGTAACCACTGAACTTCAAAATCCAGCAAGTTCCCTACATTGGTGTGATACCTTCATCACGATTCTCATTAACTGCCACCCACAGTGGACTCACATTTCCTTAGTTTCTCCTAATGTCCTCTGGCTGACCCAAGACACTGGGTGACTTGTAGTCATCACATTTCAGGCTGCTCTGTGCTATGTCTTGGCCTCCCTTTGATTTTGGGGGCTTGTCAGTTTGGGGTGCTGCCCAGAGTCTGTAGAGGCCCCTTCATGACACTCGGTTTTTCTTTTCCCCATGGTTAGTGGGTGTGTTCTGTCACCTCATGTCAGTGTACACCTAACCTATGTAACTTGAGTTGACCTTGACCACCTGGGGAGGCGCTCATTGGGGTCTCTAAGGTGACTTCTTCTCTCCCTGTCCCATGATAGGAGGGTGGCACTGTGCAGCAGAGTAGGGCATGGCCCCCTCCACAAAAACTGTGATCTACACATTGTGAAGAGTCCTACTGAAGATTTACATCTGGTTTTGTTTGTTTTATTAATCATTGGTTCTGTCAGTGGGTACCTCTCATAGTCAGCCACATGCCACTGGGATGAACCTCCAAACCAGGCACAGTTATGAGAAGGGATTTATTGAAGTTACAGATCAAGGGGAAGTTCCATAATGACGAAAGAGGCTGGCCCTCTTTCACAGGTCCAAGCAGAGAGAGAGAGAGAGAGAGAGAGAGAGAGAGAGAGAGAGAGAGAGAGAGAGAACACACCAGCAACCAGGCAGGAGAAGGGAAGAGGAGATTTCCCTTCTTTATATAGCCTGAGGGTGGGGTCTTGCAACCCTTTTCCAGACTTGTTGACTTCTTGAGTCTCTGGAGTTTCTTTCAACAGGAAGGGATGTTTGTTTCTAGCTAACATAACTTTCTGGATCCCCTGAGCCTCCTTTCTCTCTTCAATTTGGAGGAAATCTGCTACACAACACTCAAGGTTACTACAGATTGCTAACAGGTCAGGTTGACAACAAAACTGACCATCACAGTACCCATCACATACTGTGTGTTATAACCTAATATTAACTAGCTTCATTCATTCTATAAGCTTTTAATTTTAATAGGTGGTACGGAAAAGTTGTAAGAGCAGTGGAAGAAACTCCCCGTACCTTGCTGCCCCCCACATGAACTTCCTCCCTCAGTCCCTCCTAGCTACCAGTGTCCCCTCTTAGGTGCACACATACATAGATGCTGCTCTCACTGTGAGTGGCTGATTATTGGCACACAGGAAATACATGGCCCCATCTGCAATCCAGAGAGCCTAACAGGAAGGAAGGGTCCTCAGCACTCTGGATTCCCTACTCCTCAGGTGAGGAGCTGCCTACACCTGCTTTGCCATGGGGATCTTCTTTGGGACCACATGGTCCACCCCAAGGTGTAATAGAACCCTAGGCAGACTGCATGATATTTCCCATCCCAAATTCCCACAAGAAGAATAACCAGTTTTGGCACACAACAACAGGGCAGCCTATTTCAGGGAAAATGTCTTAACTTGGGTACATCATTTCTTGGCTTTGAATCTTGTTCAGTTTGCTGCAGACCTGGACTCTGCCTTCTCAGGGAGGCTGTCGTGCCCATGGTGTCTGCTTCTGTTGCTGGCAAACTTCCCTTAGGAAGAATGTTCAAAGCTGTGCTTTTTCACTCAAACCTTATGAACACCCAGTGGTAGTGCACAGATATGCAGCTCAGATGTAATGCCTGTGCTGTATGCCATAGGGTGGAAGGTGGCGTTTGAACTGGGCAGTGCACGACCCTCCCATCTACAGAATCAGGGTACCTGAGGTTGCCAGACATCCTGGCCCTAGGCCCTGGGTCCCCCACTCATAGCTCTGCATCTTGTTTCCCATGGAGACTTAAGTTGATGTTTGTGTATCAGTCCTGTTTTAAGCTTGGTCAGGCTAACTTGGGGATGATTTCTTTATAAATGTTGACCCCTGTGACCTTCCTCTTTGTGTCTCCTGTCCCCATTGCAGGATGGGAATCGCAGCTGCTGGAAACAGGGTTCCTGGGGATCTTTCTGTGCCCTCTCTGGACACTATCCCGACTCCCAAAGCACACCCCAACGTCCCAGATCATCTTGTGGGGCTTCAGGTGGCTGATTTTCAGGATCATGCTTGGAGCGGTAAGTAGAAGTTTCATTTGACATATTTGAGAAAATGTCTCCAGAATGTGCTTGCAACTCTGCTGGGCTGGTCCTGTGGGGCAGGAGGCCTCCTTGCTGACCTGTGGCTGTCCTGCTTTCAGCCTGGCTCTGTCTCTGCCCACTTAGTCCGCTGCCTCCCCTAGTGGCCCACTCTGAACATTGAACTCAGCAGCTGTCATGATCATTTTCTGTGGAAAACCAGGGCTTTGGGTCTTTTTCTTTTGTTTTTAATTTTTATTTATGTATTTGCAAGTAGGGAGAGAGAGAGAGAGAGAGAGAGAGAGAGAGAGAGAGAGAGAGAGAGAGAGGGAGAATATGAATGAATGGGCATGCTAGGACCTCTTGCCACTGCGAATGAATTCCAGACCCATGCGTGCATGGGATGCCATGTGCATCTGGCTTTACATGAATGCTGGGGAATCAAACCCAGGCCATCAGGCTTTGCAAGCAAGCACCTTTAACTGCTGAACCATCTTTCTAACCCTTAGGTCCTTAATAAGTTAGGGGAGCCACTTCCTCCTCTAAAAATATCTCAGATATCTCTAAGGTCCTTTCTAAGTAATGTAGGTCTTGTGTCATTGAGGCACATTGGTGAACACAGTGTAGTGTGGCCCACAGTTCTCATGTTGGAGGACAGCTGCTGCTGCTTCCCCTGTGCCTGACTTTTCTTAGAGGCACCAGCTTGCTTGGTTAGGGGGTGTCTTTCATAAAGCCAGGTATGTGCAAGTTTTTCCTTAGTCCAGTGTGAATCTGTTTATGACCTTGTATGGGTCAGGGCTGCTCCATCAGTCTGCATCCAGCTCCCGTGTTCCTACCATATTCAGGTTCCACTTTCATCTAGCATTTAGGTTTTCATAAACATTACTTGAACCTGAGAAGCAAGAGTGAGGAGGCTGCTTTGACACAATGAACTAGACAGAGAATTTGGCTGTATTCAGTCACCTCTCACTTCTTGCTCTTTGATGAGATTTTTTGTGTGTGTGTGCTAGTCAAGAGTCTGTAGGGCAGTTGTAGTTACCGGTTTGCTGGGCCCTAACAATGACCCTGAATCCCAGTCCCACTTCCAAGTGTGATGTGGTTTTCAAACCCAGTGTGCACCTGACAAAGGGCACTTATGTGGTCCCTGATGACCCAGCACTAGTGTTCTTTGCTGTCTCCAGAGACAGTCACATGTTCATGTCAGGCTGAGGATACTGTAAACTTAGTTTCTTCTTCAACTGCATTAGTGAGCTTGCAAGTACTTATAATGTTTCAGAAGACTTTATGTGGAAGACGCCTATGTTATATGAGGCAGTATGAAGCCTAGCCCTGTGGACAAGCCTGCCCAGTGGAGAAGTCCAGCATTGTGGAGAAGCCAGCACTTGAGAGAAGCCCAGCCCTGTGGAGAAGCTGTCAGGCTGTTCCATGCATACATAGTTCTGGTGCCAGGAGTTGAATGCACTCCCACAATGCCTGACAAAACGAGCGAGTCATTAGCACATTCTGAAGCCCTTTTATGGCATTTTGATTGACTGTTGGAACCAGCTGGATAAAAATTACCAGGTGCACTAAAAGGTGTAATTACTCAACACAGTCTTAGGTTGGATATTATTAATATTCCTTCAGTGCAAAGCAGAGAGAGAGGTGATATGATAAGAGAGTGACATCAGCCATTGAGTCCATCTGTGAGGTGGGCAGATGTGGCCAGCGGTCCCTCTCAAGCCTCTGCCACCTGGCTGTGACCTGAGGCCATAGGATCACTAGGATCTTTGCTTAAAATCAGCCCTTAGGGCTTCATCTGGTGACATTTTCTATGTTCTAAAATTGATTGGTCCCATAGAGCAGTTATGATACTGGGGTCAAGTACCAGGGCTGCTATGTTCTCAAGGTCGACAGACTGTCTTCTGACACCTAAGCTCCCTATGCAGGGCTGTGTGGCTGGCACAAGCCCTACTTCCTTCCTGTAAGAAGTAGCTTATCCCATCACACTGTGCATGGTATGGATCATGGTCTACATGTGACCTACTACCTCAGTAGTGGCATACTTAGCCATGACACAGAGGTAAGTCAATCAGAGTAGAGACCATATAGAGCAGAGGAAGTCAGTGAAGGGGCACAGCTGGTCCTGACCTCTGTGTCCTGCTAGCAGGACTTGTGCTGGGAGGAGCTCCAAGAGGACCAGCCTTACCTATTGGAGCCTGGAATTAACAATGAGCACCATCAGCAAGCTCTCCTCAGGGAAGTGCTAAAAGTCACCTGCCAGCATCTTTACAAGTCACAAGAGATGGTGGAGACCAAAGAAGTCTTTTAGAGTTTAAATGTTAAATGTCCCCTATAGACTCATGTGTGTGAATATAAGTTCCCTAGCTGGTGGTGGTGTTTTGGGAGGTTGGAGAACCTTTAGTAGGAAGAGGGTCACTGGGGGAGGGTCTTAAGGTTCATAGCTAGGCCCTGCTTCCTGTCTAGCCTCTGCTTCCTGGTTCATTCATATGTGAGGATTCCCAGATACATGCTACTACCACCCTACTCTACCATACCTTTCCCACCATGATGGACTTCTCAGCCCGTGAGCCAGAATAAATCCTCCTATATATTGCTTCTATCTATTTTGTCAGAGTCATGAAAAAGTAACTATACAAGATCAGACTCCAGGTCATGACACTTAAATGTAGCATGACCTTGAGATTGGACCCTGGACCATAAAAAATGTTAATGGGAAAGCTGAGAAATCCAATGGAGGTTTTGATCACTCAAGCTCTGCTTGAATCCTGACACCTCAGCATAATTGTGGTCTTCCCAACACCATTTGTTAAAGGGATATCCTTCCCCTGCCATGGTCTATCAGAACCCTTGTTGAAGACCAATGTGGGCATGGGTTTACTTAATGGATTGATCCTGTTGCATAGGCGGTCATCCTGTTCAGATTAGTGTGCCTTTCTAACATGGTTTGGAATTGGAACATGTGAGGTATTCAGCTTTTACTTTCTTCTTTCTTGAGACTGCTTTACCTATTTGGAATGCTTGTAGAGCCACACAAATTCTAGGACTCTTTTTCTATTTCTGTGGGAAACAATTGTGATAGGGATCACATTGGCCCCATAGACACTTCTAGTAGTACAGACAAGAGATTACAAATACTGAAGGGATGTGGAGAGAAAGAACCCTTTATACCATTGGTGGGAAGTACTTGAGCATAACCATTGTGGAAAACAGTATGAAAATTTCTCAAAAAAATAAAAAATCTACTGTTGCAGTTACCTTCTCATTTCTGGGACAAAATATCCAACCAGAAGCAGCTTAAAGGATGAAAGTTTATTTCAGACAGAGAGTTTCAAGGGGAATTTCATCATCCTGGAGAAGGCATGGCATTTGGCTCACATCTTCACATAGCAGCAGCAAGAGGGCACCAGCTCTGAATACTCAGTGAGCTGGACTATAAAATTCCAAGGCCCACCCCCAGCAAAGCTCCACCTTTCAAAGGCTCCACCAGCTGGGGACTAAGTATAAGGCTTAACCCCAAACACTTGAGACTATGGGGGACACTTTACATTCAAACCATCACATTCCTCCCCTGGCCCCCATACACTCATGACCTCCTCACTATGTAACATGTATTCAGTCCATCTTTAGAAGTCCCCATGGTCTTTACCAATCCCAATACAGTTTTTTTTTGTCCAACGTCTCATCTGAGACTCAAGGCAGTCTTGTAACTATGACTCCTGTAAAATCAAAACACAAGTTACATACTTCAAACACATAATGGCACAGAGTAAACATTCCCATTGCAAAAATAAGGCATAAGAAGAAAAGATTTGGACCAATGCACAATAACAAACAAACAAAAACAAGAAAAACAGACATCAAATCCTGAAACTCCATTTCTGGCATTTGGGAGCCATGACAAAGTCTCGTGGGCTCCAAAAGGCCTAACTCTGCCCCTCTATGGTACTGCTTGCTTTCCAGGAAAATTACCCCAGGTAGAGCAAGCAGCTTTCCTTGGAAGTTGTCCCACAGTCTTCGCATCTTCAAAATCTTGAGGTTTCCATTGCAACCAACATTTCATCTTCACAGCTCCATTTACTGGTGTCACAGCAGGATATCCATGTAGGAACCATGACCCTGCTTCACATTGCCACTTCTTAGTAACCCTGGAACCATGGTTGCACTTTATGACACTGTTGCTGTCACCTTCTCATTGCTGGCAGAAAGAACCTGACCAAAAGCAGTTTGTGGATGAAAGGGTTTATTATGGCTTACAGACTCAAGGGGAACCTCCATGATGGCATGAGCAGAGGCTTGACATCACCTCCTGGCCAGTATCACATGGACAACAGCAGCAGGAGAGTGTGCCAAACACTGGCAAGGGGAAGCTGACTATAACACCCATAAGCCCACCCACAACACACCTCCAACAAGGTTCTAGTTCCCAAATTGCCATCAGCTAGGGATCAAGCATTCAGAACACATAAGTTTATGGGGACACCTGAATCAAACTACCACATTCCACCCCTGGCCCCCATAAACTGATGCCCATACATGATATAAAATGCAATGCATTCAGTCCAACTATAAAAATCCCCATAGTTTTTATCAATCCTAATGAGGTTCAAACATACCCATAATTCAAGGTCTTTTAACTAAGCCATAATACAAAACAAACAAACAAACAAAAAATATCACCATAATGGCACAGAATATTCACACTGCAAAAGATGGCATTGGGCATAGCAAAGAATAATTGAACCAATACAAGATTTTAAAAAACAGGGAAAACATCAAATTCTGTAATTGCTCATCTGACAACTCCAACCAATGACAAGTCTCCAAGTCCAGTAATTCTAACCAATGATGAGACTCTGTAGTTCCAATTCTGCCCCTCAAGCCAGGTTACTCACAGTCCCGGATAACTTCATCTGGTGCTGGCAACTCTCCTTGGTAGCCATTCATAGTCTTGGCATCTCCACTGAGTCTCCACTGAAACCCACAGTTCATCCTCATGGCTACATTGGGCCTCCACACAGGTAATTTCAACAAGCCTGCTTCACACTGCCCATGGCCATTTCCAAGTAACAAAACCATGTTGCAAATTCAATAACTCACTATTTCCTGTATTTGTTATACTTCATAGTACCAAGTGGGCTACCAGTTTGTTAATCCAGGGGAGAAATAAAGCTGACTTTGAAGAGCAGGAAACCTCCTTTAGCATTAAGGCCCCTTACTTCAAGAGTCCACATTCTTCCTGCTGTCCCAATGCAAATCACCTGGCCCATTCTCAATGGTTGTAATCTCTCAAGCAATTACAGCTGAACAGGCAGCAGTTTTGACCCAAAGATTTCTTTTTCTTCTGTGTCATATCTGCTCATACCAGTCCATTTCCACACAATACAACCCTGCACAAGTTCTCAAGACATAAGCAGGCAGAACACAGCAAGCCTCTCACACAAACTGCTTCAAGGTCAGTCCCAACAAAGTTCTTTCTCACCCTCATGAGCAAAACCTCACAGTCCATAGTCCTTATTGCATTCAGATCTTTCCAACTCTGACCAGAATCCATCAAACTGTATTTACAGCACTGCGAGGTGTCTCTTAGACTGAGGTTTCAAATCCTTCCACGTTCCTTCTGCAAATTAGTTCCAAAAGGCCATAGCCACAGAATCAGGGTTCTGGCAACAACAATCCCACTCCTAGGTACCAATTTTAATGCTTGTAGTCAACTTCTTGTTGCTGGTAGAAAGAACCTGACCAAAAGCAATTTATGGGAGGAAGGGTTTATTTTGGCTTATAGATCCAGGGGAACCTCCATGATGGCAGGGAAAGTGATGGCATGAGCAGAGGCTGGGTATCACCTCCTGGACAAACAGGTGGACAACAGCAACAACACTGACAAGGGAAAGCTGACTATCACACCCATAAGCCTGTCCCCAACAATACATCTCCAGCAAGGTTCCAGTTCCAAAAATAGGTTATCAGCTGGGGATCAGGCGTTCAGAACACATAAATTTGTGGGGGGACACCTGAATCAAACCACCATGCTAAGCCTTCACAGTCCACACGTCTCTGCGTGTATGTCTTTCAAACTTTAACCTTAATGGTCCATCAAGTCTGCTTGCAATACTGCAAACTGTCTCTCATCTAAAGTCCTAAATCTTTCCATGTTCCTCTTTCAAACAAGTTCCAAAAGACCAAAAATAACACAGTCAGGTTCATTTCAGCAATGACCCACTTCTTGGTACCAATTTTCTGTTATTCCTGGGACAAAACATCTGACAAAAAGCAGCTTATGGGAAGAAATTATTTATTTCAGGTTTACAGTTTTGAGGAGAAAAGCATGACAACTGGCTCACATCTTCATTCATCATCATCATCAGCAGCAGCAGAGAGAGAGAGAGAGAGAGAGAGAGAGAGAGAGCGCAGCAAGAGTGAGCCAACTCTGAACACCAAGTTGGCTGAACTATGAAGTCCCAAGGCCTACCTCCAATGGCATACCACCTCCAGCAAGGCTCTACCTCTCAAAGCTCTACCAGCTAGGGTCTGAGTATGAGCCTTAATCACAGCTAGTTGAGGCTATGCAGAACACTTTACATTCAAGCCATCACATCTACTATATGATCCAGCAGACCCTGCACCCCATTTCATTGTAGTAATGTTCACAATAACACATCACGTGTGACAGTGTGAGACGATGAACATGTTGACTGACTTGACTTCAGTGGTCTTTTCAGCGTGTATGAAGTCACCATTCTACACGTTAAATCTATGCAGATTATTAGTCAGTTATAACTTGAAAAATAATGATGTAGAAGCTAATAAAACAGAAAAATGTATAAAATGAAAATTCAGATAAGACGAGTAGTTGACAAGTGTTAAGAATAATGGTGTCAAATACACAGAAACTCTAATGTCGCTGCAGGTCTTGAGGATTTTTTTGTTGTTGTTGTTTTGTTTTGTTGTTTTCTTTTTTAATAAAGCTTTAGGCCCAATCAACCTTCTATCCTGGATGGTGGAGCTCATGAGGTCCCCATCCCCCCCCCAAGGAGCTGTCAACTTTTAGTCAATGCTGACCTTGGGAAAGTCATTGTTATTAGTAGGGTAGCTACTGGTAAGTTGCCTATACTCTGGTAAATAATTCCCCACCCTTACTTATGTGGAAAAACCTAATTAAACTCAGTGGACACACACACACAAGACATCAAAGTAGAAGAGGCACCCATTGAAAAGATGAAGAGGTTCATTGGGAGGGGACAACAGAAGGTAATGGGACACGATTATGATCAAAATGAAATACAAGAGCCAGGCGTGGAGGCGCAGGCCTTTAATCCCAGCACTCAGGAGGCAGAGGTAGGAAGATCACTGTGAGTTTGAGGTCACCCTGTGACTACATAATTCCAGGTCAGCCTAGGATAGAGCAAGACTCTACCTCCAAAACAAAACAAAACAAATTAAACATTAGATACAAGTATAAAAATTGTCAATAAACTTTAAAGGACAATGCTACATGCAACTGTAAGCACATAAGAAGCTTAGAAGAAATAGTTCACTTCCTTCAAAGATAATGATTATCCAAACTGATTGAAGAAATAAACATTTTAAATAGTCCTATAGAGATGATTCAAATAAACACAATGCGGCTTCCCAATAGAAAGAATTTCGGGTCCCGAAGTTGAGCTGATGCATTCAACAAAATATTTGAGGAGGAAGCACTGCAGCTCCTGATACAGAAGTAGGAGGGAGCTCTCCAACAGACAAGGCTGGATGAGAGGGAGATTCCAGAGCAGCAGTTTCTCACTCTTGGAAGAGGGGGGAGCCCTCCCAGGACTCAGAGATGGGGCCTGGAGATTGCTGAGCATACTCGAGTTGTTAACAACGAACCTAGCCATATGTAGAGAGTATAACACACCAAGACCAAGTTGGGGTTTCCCCAGAATGCAAAATTGTCAGCATTTATGAGCTGCTGCAATTCTCAGGTTAGCAGAGAGATATAAAGTAATCTGACTCAGTGTAGAAAAAGAATTAAATACTCAATCACAAGATAGAAATAGATGAAAACTTCCTCTACCTGATAAAAGATGACTACAAACTAGAGCCAGTACTTATTTTTCTTTTTCCTTTCTTCATTCCTTCCTCCCTTTCAATCCTTTGTTTCAGAAACAGGGTCTCACTTTGTACCCCAGGCTGGCCTTGAACTCCTGATTCTCCTACTTCAGCCTCTTGAGAGCTGGAAGTATAGGCATGCAACACCACCCCCAGCTCATTCCATACTTACTGGTCAAAGATTTAGTGCTTCTCGTGAAACTGGAAACTAGGTTAAGGTGTGCACTTCATGACAGCTACTTAAAGAATACTGAAGATCTTAGCTTATAACAATATAACAAGAAAAAGAAATAAAATCCCTAAAGACTAGAACAGGATTAAAATCACCTTACTTACGTACACTTGTATATGGAAGGTCATAAGAACCATCTATCTACCAGAGTACAAGATTCAATATCATCACATAAGTCACTGTGCTCTATGTACTGTTAGAACATGGGATTTTGAAATGTAGCATCTAGGCTGGGGAGATGGCTTAGCAGATATTGTCTTGCAAGGCCTGCCAACCCAGGATTCAGTTCTTCAATGCCCACATAAAGCTGTGCATCTAGAGTTTGTTTGCAGTGACAAGAAATACTGGTATGTCCATATTCTCTGTTTCTCTTTCCTCTCTCTCT